>CM035164.1:96037187-96152952 GCA_020205615.1 Panax quinquefolius
TTTATTCTTTTGGTTGGCGACTTGAGTTGAAGCGATGGATTGGACTCTACGATCGTCATCTTTGGACAGATTTTCAAAGGTTTGGATAATCTGAAAAATTATGGAGTACCAATTGCTTGTGGAGATTGAGGATGAGGGAATATCTGATAGAAGTGCTTGGGCATAAGGAGGCTTCTAGTTTTGAGTTTGAACATCATCAGTAGTAGAGTGAAAAGACTCTACGATCAGCTCCTTGGTCATGACTCTTCTTCCTTCAGAATCCACTCTACGATCGTAGGGAATATAGAGATTTCCAGCTTGTCGATAGACCTTGAAGTGAGGCTGGTTTGTTATCATCTTTGTGGCATAGCTTTTCACCCTTGCAAAGTTTTGGGCTCCCAGTTCCATGCTTGGAAATGTCTTGTAACACCAGCTGAGGTAACTTTCATCTTCTTCAGTAAAGGCCTTTAGCCATGGCATCCACTGGAAGAACCATCTCTCTGTTGAAGCATCTGTTAGATCATTTGACACTTCCTCTACGATACTTCTGCTAAATCTTACAGGAGAGGGAACTGGATAATCTTCTTGTTCGTCTTCTTCCTGAGGTGCAAAACCAGAATCTTCTTCAATCTCTTCTCTCTCGGAGCCTGAACTTTCTTGATTATTTTCATTGAGGAATTCCTCTAGTGCATTTCATTCATAGAACCTTCTTGACCAGGATCTTCTTCTTGATTCATCTTCTTCATTGTTGGTTTCTTCTTGACATTTTCTCCCAGGATCTGAGACTCATCATCACTTAATTCAATGATGGCATTTGATTGGCCACTACTTCTTTTTTGAAGGCAAACTTGGCTTGCGATCAGTAGCTTTTCCTTCTTCTTGGAGGTTCGGTATAGGAGAGTCGACTCTTCTTCTTTAGACTCGAGACTTCTCGATTCAAAGCAGATGACTTCTTTGAGGTTCAAAGACTTGGCATGAAAGCGATTCTTCTTTCTTGGACTCATCACTTTCTAAGCCATCATGAGGGCTTTACGGGTTGGAGAGGACATTCTCTTCTTCTTCTTGAACAACATTTTCGACCCCATTCTCTGGGCTTGTTGGGGGCGATTGCATCACGGGATGCATTTTGGTCATCTTGATTTTCTCTTTCATCATCAGAGTTACTGCTCTGAGGATTGGCCATGGGGCTTGAACATTCTTCTTTGTCAGCAATTGATGCACTTTCTTCCATCCCATCAGCTTCAATTTCATTCTTTGGATGGCCGATTGTGGGGGGCCGGACCTTGGCATCTGTTTCCTTTTCTTCTGCTGACTCTACGTCCCTTTCTTTAGCAGATGTACTGATTTGGGAAGCTAAGGTTGGTTTGTCTTCCACCTTAGCTTTCTTACTGACTGGCCCTTGAAGCAACCTGCTGCTTCTTCTCTTTGTTGTTTCAGCAATTAGGACCTTTTCTTCTTTGTCCTTGTTCAGGGAGGAGACTCTCCTTGGTGTGGCCTGGGCTTTCTTCACAGCACCAACTTTTTTCACAGCTTTTAATTTCTTCCTTGTTGGTGTGATTTCTGCTGCTTCAGAATCATCAGACTCAGAGCTCTCTGCCTCTACTATCTTTCTCTTCTTTGTAGAGGTTCTACTACTGCTCCCAGCTGTCAGCCTTTTGTTCTCCTTGGGGTTCTTCTTCCAGTTCTCAAATAATTATGGAGACATCACTTTATGCACATTCAATGTTTCTCCTTCATCATCCTTGATTTTCCCTCCTAGTTTCTTCTTCAGTATAATACTCAACATCCTTCCATGAAACACCTTGGTTAGGGGTTTTTCTGTGGTCTTCTTCTTCTCAGCCTTCTCTACCCATTTAGAGATTTGATCGAACAAGATAGCTCCAAAGTCAATTTGTTTCTTCAGAACTATAGCTGACATTATCTTCAATTGTTGGTCAATCAACGTGTCATGTATGCGATGTTTTTTGCATAGTATGCACATTCCAACAATTTCACTAGAACTCATATTCTTCAAGAAACTCCTTCTTCTTCACGTCTTTGAAACTAGGGTTCCTTTAGTACCCCATCAACTCCTTTGCTTGTTCAAGTGTTGACATCTTCAAGGTTCTTGACCCTTGATTAGGAAAACTGAGACATTGATTTAGGTCGGAAGATTTCAGACTTGAGTCGACCTTTAACACGGTGGACGAGTTCCATAGTTTATGGAGACGTTTGAGTAGAATTCTTTAACTAGGTCAATGTACGCACGAGTACTTGCCTCAAGGCATTCTGAAAACCCAGCTTTCTTCACGAGTTCAAGTATGTCCCTGAATTTCTTCTCAGATTTCTCAAACGATTTGGTTCCGAATCAATGCTTGGGTGATAACTTTCCAGTTCTCCATTTGAATAGTTCAAAGACTGTGGGTGTTTGATTTAGAGAGGTTTATGAGAGATGGTTGTCTGTGATTTGGTAAGGCTCTGGAGGGTTAACTGATTTTGCTCTTGAAAAGCTTTCTAGGGTTTTGAAAAAGGTAGGGAGAAAGGTTCGATATCTTTTGGTAACTGTCTGCAGATTTGAAATTGTATTTATGGTAGTTCCTTCTAACTCTGCACACTTAGTGATGTTTCAACTGTCCATTGGTTGCACGTTTCCCAGTAATGAACTGTAACTCCCCACAACTTTTTAGTTATCGGAAGAGTGGGCGTTTACTTGACGTGGCTTTGTGCCGTTGACCTTTTGATTCGTAGAGTAGCATGATGAGGCAACTATAGACTCATGATTTCCTTTGTTGACTCAACGATCATCTTGTGAGAGATGTTGCGATGGATGGCTTTGTCTTTCCTTCTTACTTGATGCAAAGCGTAGCTCGATCAACGATGTATTCAATTTATCTCCTCAACTTGAATGGCTTAGCGGATGTCTCATTCTTCCGGTTCCTTGTGAACTGTGTACCCTTTGGTAGAACTACGATCGTTGAGTTGTCTTCTACGATCACGTTGAGGTTCACTACGATCGTTTAGTCCTCTTCAAACTCAACTATACGATCGTTGGTACGACTTGGTTCTTTTGAGATGAACTAGATCAAGCATTCCTTCTAGGATAAGGTAGCTCGGGAAGGGCTAACCTCTTAGAGTGAGAGCTAAGGGTCGCTCATTGTCCTGAGGCGCTTTCGAGATGAAGTGATATGGCAATGATTTGCAATAACATCTCATTAGACCTTTTCTGGTGGGGAGGTCTTCTACCAGCTTTAGATATCTGCATTGCTGAAATCGTGGTGTCCTCCTGCTCTTACGCTACGATCATATGTTTGATCGTAGGCACTTCACGATTATGGATTGGATAGCTGAAGGGTTATCAGTAGTATGTTTTGAGACATTCCTACTGACTATGGATCTTCATTTGGTTCATCAGCCACAAAGTTTTGGGACTCTGTAGCTGGTACATCTCTTCAAGGTTTATTAGTGATGTTATTCCTTAACAGATCACAGCTCCCCAATTGTTGATGCTGTCTTCTCAGATATATGTGATTCCTTCTCCTTCATGTTCATTTGAAGGCCGCCCAGTATGTCTCCTTCTGACAGGAATCATCATCATCGCTTAGTTTTTCCTTGTATTATTGAGATGAGTATTTTCAGGACTGATCGCTCTACGATCATTTGACAGCACTACGAACTTAGTCTCCTTTGACATTCTTGAGATTGAGAAGTTCTTGCTTCTTAATGAACTCCTTTTGTATTGAGCTCAATGATCTTCTGTTGTGAGCTTCCCTTGCGGATCCTTTTCATAAAGCATGCCTTTCTTGATATGAGCATATAGAATCCTCTTTATCTTCTATTGCATGGCATGCTCCCGTATACGATTTTTGCCCATGTGAGCTCCATTCCTAGGTTAGCTCAGGAGGGTCTTGAAGACGAGCTTGGACATATAGGAACTTTATCGAGACTCATTTCTGAGCAGGTCCTTAGCCTACGCTTAGCATTCCTTAGTGTGGTCGGACCACCCAAGTACCGCAGTTTAAATATGTTTCTATTTTTGGTACCCATAGTCAAATGGGTCCTCTTTGGAGTTAGTTTTCTAAAACCTATTCCTCTTATTTGGATAATCATCATATTTATCACCAATAGACATATTCATGCATGCAACTATCTTATGATAATACATTTTGAGATGCGTGATGGTGAGTGTGTGGGATTTGGCATCTAATAACACACTCTTTATCTATGATGGTTTCATCATTTATTGGATTTTGTTCACAAGTGTTTAAGTGTTCGGAGTAGGAATCAACTCTACAATTTATGAGTATCTAGTTGATCCATTGAGGTGATCAGGTTTATAGATCGGCCGATCCTTTTGTAGAACCGATCATACTCTGAGTTGTCAAACACTTAGAACATATGTTTGTACATACATACTAACCCACCAAAGAATGATTACTTTACATAAAGTTTATTAGGTTTGGATGATGATCTTATGACCTATTTGATTTTTTTCAAGATGTCATCTTGAACTAAAACTTGGATGGAGAGAAAGTTTATAGTTATTTGAGTTTCCATCCTCAGGTTACTTTCTCTCTTCACCTTTTTAGGTAGATTATGACTTCTTGACAGAATCCTGTTATAGTTCACAAGGAGATGCAATTATGATGAATGCATTTATAATAGTGAGGAACCGTCATTTAGGTATTGATAAGCATGGCTTTACTTTTGCTCCTGACAGCTTATTGCTCTTGCTGACCTTTAATCAATCAGTAGTGGTCTTGAAGATATAGGCCAAGAGAATCTCAGCATTAAGATCTTTGACATCCCTTAGCTCACAGAGTTTGCACCCAGCTGTTGGTTAGCCAGACATAAGTTTGAGAAGATCTTCTTTCTTCTCTCGATAATCATTTCTTAGCATGTATGTCTTCTTCATCTTTTAGACTGGAGGGTGCTTGACTCTTTGTCATTGACGTCTCTTGAGTGTTCTCGTTTGGTCTTAGGACTACAAGATTGATTGCAGGCTAGGATTGGTTTTGTTGATGTATCAATAGAGACCATGGACTAATCTGAGTAGCTTCAGGTGTATATACACATTTAACCTATATACAATATTTCCAGTATTTGAGCTCATCTGCATATAACAAGTTACTTACTACTAAACTAAGTTTAGAACAATGTTAGTGCCTTGGATCATACTCAAAGCGATTAGCTTTTGAATATAGCATGAGAACACCTTTGATACCAATTTGTTAGTTCCCAGAGGGCACAATATATCTAGAAGGGGGGGGGTTGAATAGATCCTTTTTATTTCAAAGACTTTTCGGTTTATATTATTTTGTTCATAATTAACATATAACAAACATAAGAATCTTTTCAAGCACAAATGGAATAAGTAAAAGATCCCTTCATTGATATATCCATAATCATACATACATTGTTCGTAGAGTAAGTTTAGTTATGTGCGGTTAAAACATACATAGCAGTTATAGCAGTTATAGTACATAATGTAAATGACATAATGTAAAAGACACAAGGGGTTTTAAGTGGTTCAGAGACTCAAGCTCCTAATCCACTCTTCTGCTTTCAACTAGCAGGATTTCCACTAAGGAAGGGCAGCACCCTGAATCACTAAGATTCCTTCAAGGCCAGCAGTCTTGGAACTTCAGTTCACTAAGAACTCTTCAAGCCCAGCAGGCTTGGAACTTCGTTTAGTCCCTCCGGACAAGGACCCCTCAGGCCCTGCTTCATTTAGTCCCTTTGGACAAGGACCCCTCAGGCCCTGGCTTTGTTTAGTCCCTTTGGACAAGGATCCCTCAGGCCCTGGCTTTGTTGAGTTATTTGTTTGTTGTTGGTTGAGTCGGTGCTGTGCTGCTAAGATGTCATCATGCTCTGAACATCTTCTATACTTAGCAGCTTGGCTTGATCTCCCTTGAAGTGCAACTGAGTGTTGTATGATGCTCAGCTTCTTAGGTTGCTCAACTACTCCGGATGACCCCTTGATGAAATTCCTTGAAGATCATTCTCCTTGGTACTTGATGACTGCACATGAGAGGCTTCCAAGCTGATTGTAGGCTCTTCTATTAGGTACTTAGAAGCATTCTCATGCTTGACAGCAAGATGGCTTTTGTGATCTCCCTTCTGCTACTTGATGCCTTCTCATGATGGACTTGCTAAGATGACTGTAGGCTATTCTCTATTGTATGTAGACACTCAAAATTTTCTATACTACTGTTACTAACATTGCAGGAGGACAAATTCGTCTTTTAAGAGAGAACCCTGAAAGACAATCCAAACCCGTATCGGATACTACCAGAAGTTCAGCATCAACCCCAGATCGCAATCTAGGAGTAACAAATCCAACCTTGGATATAACCCCGAGATTTACAGATACAATACCGGAACACACACCGGAGAAGACCGATTAATCTCGGAGATAACCCCGAGGTATCCAGTCTCAGTCCCAACAATGGGAATAGCCACCAACCTTGGTGATAACCCCAAGGAATGCAGTTTCGGAGATAACCCCGGAAATGCTTGTTTCAAATTCCACCAGCTTCAATCTCGACCCTCAAAATGAGACGCACTGTACCAACCCGACAATAACATTGGGAAGACAGGCACAGCTCAAAGATGACAATGAGGACCTTCGACAATTCGGCGATCGAGATCTCGGCGATGTCGAGCAACGTCTCATTATCACCAATCTAGTGATAACACCGGTGAAGGGAAACATTGTCATCTCGTCCAACATGATGCCACATCACGTCTCTATGCAAGGATGTCCCACAAGGCTAACCAATCCCGGGTGACTATTGTGCGGGGTAACGGATGAAAGTTGAAGCTTGAAGACCGGAGGGCATCATCCCATCTTCAATAACTTCGCACAAACTCTAATCCCATGCCATCGTACAACTCTCGACAACGACGGTTCGAAATAGGTCCTGTATACGTCAAACGGATGCCCGGATCGCACTTCTAAAAATTTGAGTGGACATTACAGTGCCTGAGTGCACCTACTTCGAGACGACCCAACCCGACAAACCCGGGCCGACCCGCCTCTGGTACACCTGCGGCTCAGCCACAGGTACACATGCGGCTCATATGCCTATAAATAGAGGGCTTGCGGTGCTGATTTTTAAGAGAAAAAAGACGGAGAAACCCTGCACAATTTGCTCTTCACTCGCTATACAGTGTATTTCCCCACTTTCAAACACCTGTGAGCTCATATATAACCTCTTTTGTACCCACAAAAGCCAGTGTTTACCCACTCTAAAGATATAGAAGCCTTTTTATCAATCAGTTGTAAGCCTTCTCACACACTTTAGAGTTTCTCTTCATCTTTGCACACACCCTTCTACACGTTGAGAGTCGTGTTGCTTGCTTTTGCCCGGACTTCGGTCCGTGGTTTCATTCCAATCTGTATATATATATATATTATATATATGTACTTATATATATATTGACTAACATTATCGAGTTATACCTCGATTGAGCCTAGACTTCGGTCTGGAGCGTTTACTTGTTTTTCTATATATATACATTTATATATATAATCTGTGTGTCGAACTTTGTTCGATGAGCCTGAACTTGATGCAGGCGTTTATTGCTTTAATATATATATATATATATATATATATATATATATATATATATATATATATATATATATATACATTTATATATATTAATCTGTGTGTCTGACTCTGCATTCGATGAGCACGATTTTATATCCTATGTGCATTGACTTCGCTTATATATATATATATATATATATATATATATATATATATATATATATATATATATATACTTATATATATAACTGTGGTGAACTACGTTACTATGAGCACAGATTTTACATCCGGTGCAATTACCGCTTTTTATATATATGTATATATATATATTCGTCCTGCCTGGAGTTTTCTTTGTGGCAGTTGATCACTTTACAGCTTTATTTATGTTTTGTCCCGCCTGAAGTTTCCTCCACGGCGGTTGATAGCTTTTAATAGCTTTATTTACATTTCTGATCCCCCATAGAGGTGCTGAAAGTAGTATGCATACAAGCCAATCATGTTTGATGATAAAGCATATACTTTGTAACAATCTTATTCATTTATTAATAAAAAGTATTAATTTATTAAAGGCTTTTAATTATCTACATGATGATGTTTTATAATATGTGATAAACCCATAGTTTTAAGCAATGCTTTTAGAATAATGATGATGATCATTCTAATGAGATCTAAATTCTTAGAAAGCTTAAACCTAAAATAGTTTCCAATCGTTGGATTTCTAAATTGGGGATTAGTGAATCCGGATAGATTGGTACATACGTTTCTTGCTCATTGGATGAGGATGATTGATCTCATGATCATTTGTGTGGAGACACTAAAGCAAGTATGTAGGTGCTTATTAGAGAATACGTTCACTGAACGTGACTCGCTAAGGAATACCTAATGGAGTTTTACTTGCCTATCAATAGGAATTCCTATAGTGATAGTAGTCTGAGTGATCCTTGGACTTGAGATCATCATAGTATCTTGTGTATGATGAGTTATACTTTAACTTATTCCTTAAGACCCTTAGGGTATATCAAAGGGTATGCTTGGGTATAATAAGTTGTATACGGAGATAATGTATGATCAATAAAGAATCTACCACTTCTAGTAAAAGAAGAAAAATGTCTATGTAATTCGATAAATGACAACTCAAGTAGTCCTTGGCTAAGGCGTAATGAAATTAGAAATGAGTTTCTAATTTGCATTATTTGAGTTGTGCATTTAAGAGTCGAAATACATATAATTAAATAAAATAAGACTTGATGAAAATTCCATGTCTTATATTTAATTGGGACATTGTATGATGGAAGGATTGAATTATGCGGTAACTATTTACTCAAAGGTTCTTTTATGATTAATGTTAAAATCTATATTATCCTCGAAAAGTCGTTGATCATTGGGAGGCTTATCCCTATTGTAGAATAAATATTATTTATTTAAATAAATTAATAGTTTAATTTATTTATTTAAATAAGATTAGAATTGTTCAAATTGATTTATTCACAATCGGTTTAATATGGAGAACCTAAAGGGTCACACCATAAAAAGAAGAATAATTATTTAAGAAGTTAATGGCATAATCGTAATAATAAATTAAGTATATTTAATTTAATCTATGGTGATAGAATAAATTAAAAGCTTAATATTTATTATTTAATATTTTGGAAATATTAAATATAAATTAATAAGAGGAGTCTTATTATTATTATTATTACTATTATTATTATTTAATTCCTAAAGGAGTTTGGGAATTAATTAATAAAAGTACTCTCGTATATCCTAATAAGATTAGGAGACCAATTAATTAAAAGAGTTTAATTAATTATTCCTAATATGATTAGAGCCCTAATTAATTATAGGAATTTAATTAATAAAATAAAACCCAATTTCTTAATTGTTAAGGAGGGTTGCCCACATCTATAAATAAGAGGAGTCTTATTATGGGTAGCAGGGTTGGCACTTTCATAACACGTCAAAACGTAATTCTAATAGTTGGGAGAGTACGCCTTTTCTATACAGATAAAAAAATTAGGGTTTTGCCAAATACCCATCCTCTTGAATCGTTCTTCTTCCTTGGTGGATCACCTCTAGAGGCCAAACACTTGGGTGGCTAACGTTGATGAAAGGAAGGAACCAAACCCGGTAGATTCAAGTTGAACGCGAAAAGGATTGGAAGTGAACTAGTACCTGAGGAAGCTCGGATCATCAAGGGTATGATTCTTGTTCTTTCCCTTTTTCATTTAATTAATAATTATGCATAAAGGGTGATCCGGGTATATGGTTTGTAAAATTTTTAAAACATAATTTTTCCACGTTTCCGCTTATTTATGCAATTTGATTGCGTTCATGAATATAACAAACCTAACAGGTGCTTCGTGGTTGGTGATCTTGTCTGTATCTATATTTACAGCTTTTATATATATACCTGCTTACTGCATTCATATAAACTACAGTATTTTGTGAGACTAGGAATCATGTGATCACAGATTTAGCCTATTGAATCTAGATTCGGTTCCCGTGATGGACATTTTTTAGCTGTAAGCAGCATGTAAATTATTCTGCGATGTATGAATTTCCTCAGATAGTTTTCATACCCACGAGGAAGTCGGCATTATTTTTGTATATTATTTTCGTACGGATGCCTCGCATTCGTCAAAATAAAATCAATCCAGTCGATCACTTAATAAAAATGGGAGTGTAAAAGGTCTTAATTCTTATTGAGCATCAGGGTTTGAAAAAACCTCTTTTATAAAACATCAATGTCATATCTTGCTAAAAACTGAATTTTTACATAAATTCAAATCCTGTGTATATAGGTTCGAACGAGGCCTCGCACAACTTCCATATAACAGCACATTGACCCACGCACACACACACACTCAGATAATAGTTTCTTGAAAAGAGGCAGTCACCGTGGTAACACGGATGTCGGGGGGTGCCTAACTGTTAGGTTTGTAATATTCATAACGCAATCAAATTGCATAAAAAGTGCGGAAGCGTGTAAAATCAGAGTTTAAAAATTTACAAACCATATACCCGGATCATCCTTTATGCATAATTATTAATTAAACGAAAAGATAAAGAATAAATCATACCCTTGAAGATCGAGCTTCCTCAGGTACAAGTTCACCTCCAAATCCTTTCGCGTTCAATCTTGAATCCACCGGGTTTGGTTCCTTCCTTTGATCAACGTTAGCCACCCAAATGTTTGGCCTCTAGAGGTGATCCACCAAGGAAGAATAAAATTCAAGAAGATGGGTGTTTGGCTCAAACCCTAGTTTTCTATCTCTATAGAAAAAGGTGTACTCTCCCAACAATTGGAATTATGTCGTATTTTGTTAAAGTCAACAACCCATACCACCCATAATAAGACTCCTCTTATTTATAGATGTGGGCAACCCACCTTAACAATTAAGGAATTGGGTTTTAATTAATTAATTAAATTCTTTTAATTAATTAAGCTCCCTAATCTTATTAGGGATAATTAATTAAACTCTTTTAACTAATTTTCCTTCCTAATCCAATTAGGAATAAATTAGAGTACTTATATTAAATTAATTCCTAAACTCTTTTAGAAATTAAAATAATAATAATTGTAATAATATTAATAAGACTCCTCTTATTAATTTATATTTAATATTTCTAAAATATTAAATAATAAATATTAAGCTATTTAATTTATTCTATCACCATAGATTAAATTAAATATATTTAACATATATTATTACGATTATGCCATTAACTTCTTAAATAATTATTCTTCCTTTTATGGTGTGACCCTTTAGGTTCTCCATATTAAACCTTGTGAATAAATCAATTAGAACAATTCTAATCTTATTTAAATAAATAAATTAAACAATTAATTTATTTAAATAATATTTATTCTACAATAGGGATAAGCCTCCCTCAGCGATCAACGACTTTCCGGATAATATAGATTTCAACATTAATCATAAAAGAACCTTTGAGTAAATAGTTACTGCAAATACAATTCAATCCTCCCACCATACAATGTCCCAATTAAATATAAGACATGGAATTACTTTGTCAAGTCTTATTTTATTTAATTATATGTATTTCGATCCTTAAATGCATAACTCAAATAATGCAAATTAGAAACTCCTTTCTAATTTCATTCTCATTGCCAAAGACTACTTGGGTTGTCATTTATCGAATCACATAGGACATTTCTCTTCTTTTATTAGAAGTGGTAGATTCTTTATTGATCATACATTATCTCCATGTACAACTTATTATACCCAAGCATACCCTTTGATATACCCTAAGGGTCTTAAGGAATAAGTCAAAGTATAACTCATCATACACAAGATACTATGATGATCTCAAGTCCAAGGATTACTTGTACTACTATCACTACTGAGAATTCCTATCGACAGCAAATAAAACTCCATTAGGTATTCCTTAGCGAGCCACGTTCGATGAACTTATTCTCTAATAAGCACCTACATACTTGCTTTTTAGTGTCTCCACACAAATGATCATGAGATCAATCATCCTCATCCAATGAGCAAGCATCGTATGTACCAATCTATCCCATTCACTAATCCCCAATTTAGTAATCCAATGATTGGGAACTATTTTAGTTTTAAGCTTTCTAAGAATTTAGATCTCATTAGAATGATCATCATCATTATTCTAAAAGCATTGCTTAAAACTATGGGTTTATCACATATTATAAAACAAAGATCATGTAGATAATAAAAGCCTTTAATAAATTAATACTTTTTATTAATAAATGAATAAGATTGTTACAAAGTATATGCTTTATCATCAAACATGATTGGCTTGTGTGCATACTACTTTCAATCTCCCACTTGCACTAAAGCCAATCGTCATGGTATCTTATACTCTTCTTCTCTAAGTGACGATTATCCTACTGTTGGATAAGCTTTAGTTAATGGATATGTAATGTTGTTTATGAGAGTCCACTATCTCTATAGTGATTTCCCATCTTTCAATGATTCTTATAATCAAATGAAAGTGCCACAACACATGTTTAGATCCAAGATGAGACTTAGGAACTATTCCTAGTTCTGTAATGAACTTTTAATCCAAAGAATCAACTTGCGACTTCATTTATAGCTATATACTTTGTCTTTATCACTAAACCAAAGAACTCTTTCTTGCTTTGGAACCTTTCGAATTCAACGCACCACCTGCTCAAGGTAACCCTTTACCTTAAAGTAGATTTTTCTCGTCGTCTTGATGCATGCGAAAAAACTTGAGTCTCATTAAGCCCTCTAGTTTTAATTAAGACCCACCATGAATATGATCACATCCTTAGTGCTTGGGTTAAGAACTTTAAGATGTTATTCACTTTGTCTTACGTTGATCTTCTCGAAATATGACCGATCAACATCAGGTCTCGTATATTTCATTGCATACATGATTGTCACTCATGCGATCTCTCTTCTTTGGAGTCTATGGGGACTATTAAGAGAGATACACTCCATTGCTCATCGACATGAGACATCTCTTGGAGTTTGCCATGCTAAACGACTTTAGCATCAAATGAATATACGTTCCTTGGGTTAAGTCGAGCATCCTCTTGAATCTATCTATATAGATTTTATCCCCAATTAAGATACTCTTCCAAATCATTCGTGGAGGAATTTTTAGACAACTTTATCTTTACTGATTGTAGCATTAATATGTCATTCCTTATTCGTAGTATATCAACATATAATATTAGGAATGTCACGATGCTCCCACTGACCCTTTTGTACACACTAGAACTCTTACCTCATCGTATGTAACTGGATCATCATCTTCTATGATGTGTACCTCATCATCATCATCTATGATGAATTCATACCTCCTAGGTATCTTGGTGCTATTCCATTTATTTACGATTCGATTGTGGTACAATAGGTCTATCTCTGAGTTCCTCTTATTTGACTTATAGTATTTTGTGGTTCTTGAACTCTTCAAGATCTATTATCCTCTCACTAGCCCCTTCAATGATAAACACCTTTATCTTAGAAGGCAGGGTGTTTTGCAATAAACACCTTTTGCTAAGTAGAATTATAGAACATATACCCTAAACTTACTTTAGGATGTCCCACAAATCGACACTTGTCAAATCTTATCCCAAGCTTATCCTTTTGAAACCTTTTCACATAAGTTGGACAACCCCTTATCTTAACATACTTAAGATTAGGAATCCTCCACATCATCATAACTTTTATGGAGTCTTGGGGCTGGATTTAGAGATTACCTTTTAAAAGAGATGTCAGACCATTTCTAGGACATAACCTGAAGGATACTAGAATGTCGGTAAAATCATTATGGACCGCACCATGTCCAACAAGGTACGATTTTTCATTCAGATACATCAATCAATTATTGCATATCAGGATGTGTCCATTATGAGAAAACTATTTGAGATGATCTAGAAACTTATTGCACAAGTATTTATTCCTTGATCTAATCAAAGAATCTTAATACTTTGCCAATTTGTTTCATTTTTGAATTCTTTGAACCTTTCAAATAATTCACACTTGTATTTCAGCAAATACACATATTCAACTCTTTGAATGATCATCTCCTTTTCTTATACTAATTTGTTCAATTTACAAAATAATTTTTCACGTAAGTCAAGTATACAAAATTTATTAAGTAATATTCCAGTTCTATACAAAACATTATTATTATAAATAGAACAACAATTGTTCTTAATTATAATACCAAAGATTTCATTGTCCAACAATAAAATGGAAATAATATTTTTAACAAGAACTGGAATACAATAACAACTTATTAACTTAATAGATTTGCCCGTAGGCAGTGCTAAACTATAAGTTTCTATGGCTAATGTTGCAACCTTTGCTTCATTTCCCACACATAGGATTACTTACATTTGTTTAGCTTTCTACTTCTGCTTGGTCCCTTCATAAATCTATATTTATGATAACCAAAGTCGGTATCCAATACCCAAGTAGAACCTTGACTTAAAGAAAAATTTATTTCAATCATGAACAAAAAGCGTATTATGTCAAAACTTCACTAAGCTTCTTTGGTTAGCCTCTGCAAGATGCTTCTCGCAGTTTCTTTCCAGTGTCCAGGCTTATTGCAGTGGAAGCAAACTCCTTTGCTATCCATATCAGTTTTGTTCTTATTATCCTTTGTTTATGCCTTTCTATTTACCTTCTTTGAATCGTTCTTCTTTTGGAAGATCCTTTGGCCCCTACCGGTAAGACTTGGTCTTTCTTGGTTGGAAAGTGACTCTCATCATTTTTCAACATGTTAAGCAAATCAATGAAGGCGATATCTAGCTTGTTTATATGAAAAATTCACAACAATTGTGAAAGGAGTCCTGGAGTGAGTGCAAGATCAAATCTTGGCTCAACTCTCCATCCATGACAAAACCAGTTGTCTAATTGATCAATCAAATTGATTATGTTAAGAACTTTTTATGCATCTTATAGTGACATTGGCCATTCTAGATCGGAAGAGCTCCTTAGATATCGATATCTATCGGTCCTACTTTCCTCACCATCAACTACTTGATGTGCGGGATATATAGTAGGAGCATCCATAGTTTCATCTTGTGTTGAAGCTCGTTACTCGTGGATCTGAGCATGATGCGTTGAGCTAATCATGTGCATCATCTTGCCACTTTCTAAAAGTAGCAATCTCTTCCTCGGAGGCATTATGCGCAACCATTGCGAGGATAGGCGTATTAAGGACATAAGATAGCTTTTTAGCTATGAGAACTATTCTCAAATTCCTTAACCAATCCGTTTAATTGATTACGGTTAATTTAGCATCTAATATGCTTCGCATGATAGTAATTTTTAGACATTGTAAAATTACGTAAATGAATTTGTAATTAATAACATTTTAACATACATTCTTTTATTAATTACCAAAATAAATTAGGTCTTGTTTTAAATTGGTATCTCCCACTATTTTCTTCAAACTATATTACCCTCGGTTATATAGTTCGGCAAAATCTAATTAAAGATTTGCTAGTGAGAATAAGGATCCCATTTCAAATGTATATAGCCTTGTGGTGACACAACAAACTATATATAAATAAATAGGTAGACAACTTTTGTCAATTACATCAACTATCTGACTCCTTGTATTTTGCCTCTTAGATTATTTTGATCAAGTGGTGGCACATCCAATCAAAATTATCCAAGTTAAGTTCGACTTAGCACTCCATATATTCAAAAAAGAAAAATATCATCCTTGTGGTGACACAACAAAATAATATTGTTCAATTTTCTTTATAAGCATCAAATGTGATAAATTAACATCTTAAATACTTAATACTTGCCTTGTGGTGACACAACAAACTCATATTAAATATTTAATACTCTATTAATTTTATCATGCTAGAAAGCGACGTTCGATATTCCAAATATCTTTGAACGCTTAGGACTTAATATAAAAATTGAGGGTTTGTTATAAATTTGTCTCATCTTGTTTAGCGCAGCATTTATATATATATATATAAAATACGTCGTATTAATGAACATGCTGAAGCATGTTTGCATAATATATAATATATATATAGTATAAGCATGCACATATAGAATACTATATTCTACCCGGATTGATTATGGACTTTTATTCTAGTTTGGTTCACTAGAGCCACCAAGTGAACCAAAAGGTCAAACCCTAGGGTGCGAGAAATAATATTTAAATATAACTATTACATTTAAACCCTGGGCTCCATTACAAACGGGTCTTCAAGCGCTTCTTGTCCTTGATCTCTAATTCTTCAAAATTAATTCTAAATATTCCTATTACAAAACTATTTAAAATAAATAGAAGCCTTGATCGTGATCGAGGGAAATACATAGGAGGAGATAGAATTTACATTAAGAAAAATTAGAGAAGGCGAGGTCTGTGAGACCCCATTTAATAAAACCCATTCATGCATCCAACTAAAATAAAATCCAATCACATTGGTCAATAGTCCATAATCAATCCCATTTATTATCATACACATCACCATATCATCAATAAATAACATTCATCTCATGAATAAATAAACATTTAATATATATATTGATATCATTTAATGGGCAAATTTAGTTAGTATAAAATCTATTTTTGAATCAAAATAAACTCCTTTATTTTAATCCAAATTTAAATCAAAATAAAACTATTTTATTTTAATTTATCCTATTTTGAATAAAATAAACTATTTTATTTTAATCAAAATCTTTAATCAAAATAAACTCTTTTATTTTAATTAATTATGGAATCCAATTCCATGTATATAAAAAAAATCTTTAATTAAAATAAACGCTTTTATTTTAATTAATTATGAATCCAATTCCATGTAAAAAAATCTTTAATTAAAATAAACTCTTTTATTTTAATTAATTATGGAATCCAATTCCATGTAAAAAAAATATTAAAGGAAACACTTGGATTATCTTTCCTATTCACAAATAAACTCCTTTATTTTGAATAATATGAAATCTTATTTCATATTTAAACAAACTCCTTTATTTAAGGAAGATGGATTTACTTCCTATTCACAAATAAACTCCTTTATTTTAGGAAAAATAAAATCCAATTTCAACTCCAATTAGTTAGCATGGAATCCAATTCCAACTCTAATTAGTTAGCATGAAATTCTAATTTTAAAATTAAAATAAACTCTTTTATTTTTAAGATTAAAATAAACCTTTTATTTTAAAATTAAAATTAAAATTTATTTTAATTATAAAATTATTAAAATATTATATATATATATATATAATAACCGAATATTTATATATATCTTATATATATATATATATATATATAATATCCGTAACTTATATATATATATATATATATATATATATATTAATAATGCCATCCTGATCCTTTTAAAAAATCACGGAAATCCTGCCAAGTTTTTGAAAAAAAAAAACTTTCTTGATTTTAAGCTTGAGTCAGACCGAATAAGCTTGAGTCAGTATAAACTTTCTTGCCATATGACATGCTTCCTTGATTTTCGTGTTTTTTTTTTATGTGGCCTGCACTTACGAATTGGATTAGAGAAATAACGACATGTCATTAAAATCCACTTAAAACATTTGGGTGGTGATTTCCTTTTTATTTTACTTTTTTTTTAAATAATTTTATACAATAAAATTATGCCCAATTAAATTGTTCTAAACACATATCAATATAATATCAAATTAAAACAATTAATAATTAGCATAAAGGTTTGGCTCGATGCCACTTTGTTAGGTTTGTAATATTCATAACGAATCAAATTGCATAAAAAGTGCTTGAGCGCGTGTAAAATCGAGTTTAAAATTTACAAACCATATACGGATCATCCTTTATGCATAATTATTAATTAAACGAAAAGATAAAGAATAAATCATATCCTTGAAGATCGAAGCTTCCTCGGTACAAGTTCACCTCCAAATCCTTTCGCGTTCAATCTTGAATCCACGGGTTTGGTTCCTTCCTTTGATCAACGTTAGCCACCCAAATGTTTGGCCTCTAGAGGTGATCCACCAAGGAAGAATAAAATTCAAGAAGATGGGTGTTTGGCTCAAACCCTAGTTTTCTATCTCTATAGAAAAGGTGTACTCTCTCAACAATTGGAATTATGTAAGTATTTTGTTAAAGTCAACAACCCATACCACCCATAATAAGACTCCTCTTATTTATAGATGTGGGCAACCCACCTTAACAATTAAGGAATTGGGTTTTAATTAATTAATTAAATTCTTTTAATTAATTAAGCTCCCTAATCTTATTAGGGATAATTAATTAAACTCTTTTAACTAATTTTCCTTCCTAATCCAATTAGGAATAAATTAGAGTACTTATATTAAATTAATTCCTAAACTCTTTTAGAAATTAAAATAATAATAATTGTAATAATATTAATAAGACTCCTCTTATTAATTTATATTTAATATTTCTAAAATATTAAATAATAAATATTAAGCTATTTAATTTATTCTATCACCATAGATTAAATTAAATATATTTAACATATTATTACGATTATGCCATTAACTTCTTAAATAATTATTCTTCCTTTTATGGTGTGACCCTTTAGGTTCTCCATATTAAACCTATTGTGAATAAATCAATTAGAACAATTCTAATCTTATTTAAATAAATAAATTAAACAATTAATTTATTTAAATAATATTTATTCTACAATAGGGATAAGCCTCCTAGCGATCAACGACTTTCTAGATAATATAGATTTCAACATTAATCATAAAAGAACCTTTGAGTAAATAGTTACCGTGCAATTCAATCCTCCCACCATACAATGTCCCAATTAAATATAAGGCATGGAATTCTTCACAAGTCTTATTTTATTTAATTATATGTATTTCGATCCTTAAATGCACAACTCCAAATAATGCAAATTAGAAACTCCTTTCTAATTTCATTACTCCTTAACCAAGGACTCACTTGGGTTGTCATTTATCGAATCACATAGGACATTTCTCTTCTTTTATTAGAAGTGGTAGATTCTTTATTGATCATACATTATCTCCATGTACAACTTATTATACCCAAGCATACCCTTTGATATACCCTAAGGGTCTTAAGGAATAAGTCAAAGTATAACTCATCATACACAAGATACTATGATGATCTCAAGTCCAAGGATTACTTGTCTTACTATCACTACAGAAATTCCTATTGACGACAGCAAATAAAACTCCATTAGGTATTCCTTAGCGAGCCACGTTCGATGAACTTATTCTCTAATAAGCACCTACATACTTGCTTTAGTGTCTCCACACAAATGATCATGAGATCAATCATCCTCATCCAATGAGCAAGCAACGTATGTACCAATCTATCCGGATTCACTAATCCCCAATTTAGTAATCCAATGATTGGGAACTATTTTTGTTTTAAGCTTTCTAAGAATTTAGATCTCATTAGAATGATCATCGTCATTATTCTAAAAGCATTGCTTAAAACTATGGGTTTATCACATATTATAAAACAGCATCATGTAGATAATAAAAGCCTTTAATAAATTAATACTTTTTATTAATAAATGAATAAGATTGTTACAAAGTATATGCTTTATCATCAAACATGATTGGCTTGTGTGCATACTACTTTCACTAACACCTTCCCCCCGCATAACCAAGTCCCCGGACCCTAAACGAATCTCAGTTTCACTGACCCGTATATCAGTGTCACACCACTGGGTCAATGTAAAAACCTTTTCTCGGTTGTGTTGGTACAACCATTTAAAAATTCAACTGGCGACTCTTAATAGTCTTATCGTCGACATCATACATGTCAGACCTTTTTCACTTATTTTTTCAAAAAACTCTCACCTAAAATGAGAACACCAAAAAACAAGTAACGGAAAGGGACATCCAAAAATCTCGACGTCGACATTGTACTTAGAGTCTTCTCATGATGGACATCAAGATGTCATGATGCTCTTCTTTCTCTTGGCAGTTCTGAACACTATTCATATAGTATAACTCTCACTTCTACATAGTAGAACTCTCACTTCTACTTCTTTCTTTATCTGGCTTCTGAGTGTTCTTAGTGGATCGTAGAGTGAGCCTTAGGAATCACTATTTCACATGGTTTAGATCAGTCCACCTTCTCTCAAAACATGGCAACTCTAGCAACCTTTGATCTTTGAAGCTCTTTCTTATTTATACTCCTTCCCAAACCTTTGATCTTTGGAATTCGACGTTTATCGTCCAATCGTGCAAATTCCGGCAATGCTTCATTCTTATTATTTGTTCAACATTACAAATGAACTTCATTAATCATGTGAACATCTTAACATACTTAATACAACAACTTATATTCATTGTTGGATTTTGACTTATTTTTAATGAGCTTATTTTTAATGAGCTTGTTGGATTTTGACTTATTCGTGAGTTATAACAATTAAAGTTTCTTAATCATCATACTTTACATGTTCTTTACATATAACTTTACTTAGGTATATATGATACATATAATCATATATGTTCTTAATTCACTTCTCTTACTAAACTCATCACAAGTTCATATTTTCATACTTAACATTCAAGGTTAACTTATAATAAGTTTATAACTTTTATAAGTTCAATGACTTATTACTTGACTTATGTGGCTTAAGTTCATGACTTATACATTCTTCTTGCTTCTTAACATCCATGTTCCTTAATTCCAACTTTTCTTATCCACCTATCATGGTAGAGATAGAAGATAATAGAGAAGAAGTCTTACTTTTGTGTAGTCTTGGTAAAGTAGCTTGCTTCTTCTTCTTACTTATGGAACGACTTATGTGTAGTTTATTCTCTCTAACACTTAAGCACTTTTGAAATGCTAGATTATTTGAACAACTAACAAATGGCTTGTAAGCCTTCTCTATTTATAGAACTTGCAAAGCTAGGGTAGTTTAGTCATTAAATCACCCACCTCCTCAAGCCACCTCCTTACTATTCATTACTTGGCTAGCACAACTTTTATCCTATACTTGGTCATTACTTCAAAGTCTTGGTCACCACTCTAACTTGGTCACCACATTACTTGGTCACCACAATAACCATATCAATATGGTTTTCCCCATGGGTCATACAACTCATGGATTCCATCTTGGGCTTTCATTAAATCATCCTTTGGGCTTTGCATTAATAAACCTAGTTTGTTCATTCATTAATGATTGGGCCTCTCCCTTTAATTCACTTGGACTTGTATTAATTCAATCAATCTTTACAAGTCCATTAGCATTACTTAATACACATACATATAGTTTATGTATTATTTTTGTATTCCAATTTATATAGAAAATATACAATATTTCATTCTTCATACAAACTCGTATAATACTTTGTATTATACTCATTTTCATTACTTTGTACAATTATTACTTATTCCTTACCACTTCGCCTTGCTTAAAGTTTATAAATTAAGTCCACAAGAGAATTATTACATTTTCAATAACTAGATTTTTATTACATAATCCATCTTACCTTGTTATTCCATCATTACGTATTTCTCGGAAACCCAAAATTATATCCCCAGCAAATACTGATGAATAGTGTTTTTCGGAAAATTTTTCGAAAAACTTTTATTTTCGTCTTGGAAATTCAAACACTTTAATTCATCCACGTAGTTCAAATACTACGATATTCTAACATCAATAGGTTATACAATGAAAACCATCTTGATAACACATGGAATATGATTTTATTATTATTTAATTTAATAAAATCATTTTGAAATAAGATCCGAATTTCTCTCAATTACGTTCTGATGAGATGCAATTTGGGTCATTGTTGATTGATTGACCAAGTATGCTCACTTCTTACCTATACGAGAAACTTATACACTTGAACGTCTTGCTCGTATGTACATAAACGAGGTTGTAATATTGCATGGTATGCCAGTATCCATAGTGTCTGATCGAGACCCAAGATTCACTTCCCGATTTTGGGTTAGTTTGCAAAAGGCTATGGGCATGGACTTACGATTTAGCTCGACATATCATCCTCAGATGGACGGGCAGTCGGAGGGGACTATTCAAACTCTTGAAGATCTATTAAGATTTTGTGTCCTTGAGTTCAAGGGAAGTTGGGACAAGTTCTTACCATTGGTGGTGTTTTCCTACAACAATAGTTATCAAGCAAGTATTGGCATGGCTCCATTTGAGGCGTTGTATGGAAGAAAATGTCTTTCTCCAGTATGCTGGGATGAGGTGGGTGAAGCAACGTTGTTGGGACTGGAGTTGGTACGTATGACTACGGAAAAGATTCAAACGATCCGACAACGTATAAAAACCTCACAAGATCGACAAAAGAGTTATGCTGATCTTCATCAAAAGGACGTGGAATTCGATATAGGAGATCATGTGTTGTTATGTGTTGCTCCATGGAAAGGAGTTACGAGATTCGGAAAGAGGGGAAAGCTCAATCCTTGATTCATCGGCCCATTTTTAATCATCGATCGAGTAGGAACTGTGGTCTATAGACTCGCTTTACCACCAAGTATGTCTCATGTTCATAACGTTTTTCACATATCCATGTTATGTAAATATGTGGAAGACCCGGACCACGTTATTGAGTTAGAACTGGATGAAATAACGGAAGATTTGACGTGTGAAGAGGTTCCTGTTCAAATCTTGGATAAGAAGGAACATATTATACGCTCCAAGGTTATACCTCTAGTCAAAGTTTTATGGAGAAACCACGATGTTGAGGAAATAACTTGGGAGTTAGAATCTGAAATGAAATCAAGGTATCCATAACTCTTCGACATACCAGGTACGTACCCTAATTTCGAGGGCGAAATTTCATAAGAAGGGGAGGTTGTAAGACCCCAACTTTTATGAATAAAGATGAATTTTCTATAAATATCATTTTTGAATATTATGGAATGAATTTGATATAATGTTATAGTTGTGGGTAATATTTATAAATTATGCAAAGTACGCAAGTTGTTATATAATATTCGATTAGTCGGGGAATATTCGTTTTAACAGGGAATATTCGTACAACATCACAATCATTGGCGGACCCCACAACGAAATTATTGTCGGATTGAGAAAACGACAAAAATACTTTATGAAAATAACGGCGGAAGTTTTACCGTTAACTGTTGAAACACCCAGTGTTAAAAGTACAGTAATACGCGTGGTTGCATAGTAGCACACAATATTGATTATTGATGCTTACGTGAGAAGTCACTCAGTTTTGTTCAATTATTGCTATAGTAATTGTTGCATAGTATCTCACGTTAATTGATTCAATTATTATCGATAATTTATATATTATTAAATCAATAATTGAGATGACAAAGTTATTAATATTATTATTTGCAATATTAACGATGTCTAGAAGTTTTGTCAAGGAGAGGTTTGGTCACCTAATTGCGCGCTAATAGGGAGAAATCCTTATTGGAAAGCCCCCTCTTTCCTGGGAACGACCTGGTCGATTAATATTGTGAATTATAATAATGATGATAAATATTGTTAAAAATATTGAGGTGATTTTTATGAAGTATTTATTGTAATTTTTGATGTATTTTATGGACCCCCATTTACCCATTTGTTTAAAATAATCATTAAGTATTTATATATATATATATATATATATATATATATATATATATATATATATATATATATATATATATATTAATTGGGGGGAATGAAAGGACTTTTTTTGTGTGGGAGGAATTCCACACGTGAATTGGGTGGAATGTGGGAATGGTGGAGTAGTATATATATGTATATATTCAAAAGTCAGTTAGTTTTAAGAGTTTGTCGGGTGGGAGCAAAATTCAACAAGCATGTGTTTATATATATATATATATATATAGAAAATATACAATATTTCATTCTTCATACAAACTCATATAATACTTTGTATTATACTCATTTCATTACTTTGTACAATTATTACTTATTCCTACCACTTACTTGCTTAAAGTTTATAAATTAAGTCCACAGAAATTATTACATTTTTCCATAACTAGATTTTTATTACATAATCCATCTTACCTTGTTATTCCATCATTCGTATTTCTGAAACCCAGAAATTATATCCCCGACAAATCTTTTGATGAATAGTGTTTTTTTGGAAATTTCTCGAAAAACTTTTATTTTAATCTTGGAAATTCAAACACTTTAATTCATCCGTGGTTCAAATACTACGATATTCTAACATCAATAGGTTATCTGAATGAAAACCATCTTGATAACACATGGAATATGATTTTATTATTATTTAATTTAATAAAATCATTTTGAAATAAGATCGAAATTTCTCGATTTAGTTCTGATAGATGCAATTTGGGTCATTGTTGATAGATTGACCAAGTATGCTCACTTTTTACCTATCGAGAAACTTATACATTGAGCGTCTTGCTCGTATGTATGTACATAAGCGAGGTTGTAATATTGCATGGTATGCGATTATCCATTTAATGTCGATCGAGACCCAGATTCACTTCCAGATTTTGGGTTAGTTTGCAAAAGGCTATGGGCATGGACTTACGATTTAGCTAGACATATCATCCTCAGATGGACCATGCCCATAGCCTTTTGCAAACTAACCCAAAATCGGGAAGTGAATCTTGGGTCTCGATCAGACACTATGGATACTGGCATACCATGCAATATTACAACCTCGTTTATGTACATACGAGCAAGACGTTCAAGTGTATAAGTTTCTCGTATAGGTAAGAAGTGAGCATACTTGGTCAATCTATCAACAATGACCCAAATTGCATCTATTGTAACGACCGAGAAATTCAGATCTTATTTCAAAATGATTTTATTAAATTAAATAATAATAAAATCATATTCCATGTGTTATCAAGATGGTTTTCATTGTATAACCTATTGATGTTAGAATATCGTAGTATTTGAACTACGTGGATGAATTAAAATGTTTGAATTTCCAAGACGAAAATAAAAGTTTTTCGAGAAATTTTCCGAAAAACACTATTCATCAGTATTTGCTGGGGATATAATTTTGGGTTTCCGAGAAATACGTAATGATGGAATAACAAGGTAAAATGGATTATGTAATAAAAATCTAGTTATGGAAAATGTAATAATTCTCTTATGGACTTAATTTATAAACTTTAAGCAAGGCGAAGTGGTAAGGAATAAGTAATAATTGTACAAAGTAATGAAAATGAGTATAATACAAAGTATTATACGAAGTTGTAGTATGAAGAATGAAATATTGTATATTTTCTATATAAATTGGAATACAAAAATAATACATAAACTATATGTATGTGTATTAAGTAATGCTAATGGACTTGTAAAGATTGATTGAATTAATACAAGTCCAAGTGAATTAAAGGGAGAGGCCCAATCATTAATGAATGAACAAACTAGGTTTATTAATGCAAAGCCCAAAGGATGATTTAATGAAAGCCCAAGATGGAATCCATGAGTTGTATGACCCATGGGGAAAACCATATTGATATGGTTATTGTGGTGACCAAGTATTGTGGTGACCAAGTAATGTGGTGACCAAGTTAGAGTGGTGACCAAGACTTTGAAGTAATGACCAAGTATAGGATAAAAGTTTTGCTAGCCAAGTAATGAATAGTAAGGAGGTGGCTTGAGGAGGTGGGTGATTTAATGACTAAACTACCCTAGCTTTGCAAGTTCTATAAATAGAGAAGGCTTACAAGCCATTTGTTAGTTGTTCAAATAATCTAGCATTTCAAAAGTGCTTAAGTGTTAGAGAAAATAAACTACACATAAGTCGTTCCATAAGTAAGAAGAAGAAGCAAGCTACTTTACCAAGACTACACAAAAGTAAGACTTCTTCTCTATTATCTTCTATCTCTACCATGATAGGTGGATAAGAAAAGTTGGAATTAAGGAACATGGATGTTAAGAAGCAAGAAGAATGTATAAGTCATGAACTTAAGCCACATAAGTTGGCAATAAGTCAGTTGAACTTATAAAAGTTATAAACTTATTATAAGTTAACCTTGAATGTTAAGTATGAAAATATGAACTTGTGATGAGTTTAGTAAGAGAAGTGAATTAAGAACATATATGATTATATGTATCATATATACCTAAGTAAAGTTATATGTAAAGAACATGTAAAGTATGATGATTAAGAAACTTTAATTGTTATAACTCACGAATAAGTCAAAATCCAACAAGCTCATTAAAAATAAGCTCATTAAAAATAAGTCAAAATCTAACAATGAATATAAGTTGTTGTATTAAGTATGTTAAGATGTTCACATGATTAATGAAGTTCATTTGTAATGTTGAACAAATAATAAGAATGAAGCATTGCCGGAATTTGCACGATTGGACGATAAACGTCGAATTCGTAAAATTCTCGGAATGGAAGTCAAATTTTGTGTTTGATCACGGAACCATTGTTTTCCAATAGAGACAAGTCATATTTGGCATTTAAGAGTTGCGGACTCTAAAATTACCGGATTCTGACTTAGAACGAATAAACGAGCATTGAACATTCACGAACGTTTATCATTTTCGTTAAAAATGAACCAATAGGTGAATTTTTAGCAAACGAAGTCAAATAGATAAAATTTTTGAATGATCATGTAGATTACATAATTTGTGAACCGTAGGCTTTTGAACGAGCCAATTTGGACTTATAACAAAGAAGTTATGCGTCCGGGAAGTTCACAAAAGTTACAAACTGAATTTGTTTTCTTTCAGTGCATGAGTTGGCGCACGGCGCCAACCCTAAACAAATGACTCATGTGCATGTGCAGAACTTTGCTCGAGCCTACTACAAGAGTTCACCGCAGCGCGAAATATAGTACAATATGTGGCGACGCATCGCCATGTACAGTACCAAAATCCTTTGGAGTGTGGCAGCAGCAATGCTGACCATTAAGTAAGGACTCATGGCAATTGCGCAAGTCCGGACAGAGATATAATAAGCTCATCACTACCAACGCGAGATATAGGTATAAAGTCGGCTCACAGATGCCGTGCCTCGTAACAAGAATAATGATGAAGGTTTCTAAGTACAAAGAAAAGAAAACTAATTGTTTTAAAAGTAAACATAACTTAAGGAATGTAATGTAACATTGTTAAACCTTAAGGATGTTATATAAAGGTTGAGATAACCTAGTCGAATATAAATCAAATTATAATGATAAATTGGAATGAATAGTAACTGAATCTAATACACAATTAGATTGAAATGAAGGGTATGATATAGTCATATACATACTTGATTATATGTAACCTAATGTAAGGCATTATGTGATCATGTATTATAGAGACTTGAACGACTTGAGCATAAAGTTAAAATGCCGTAGCAGACGCTAAAGGCAAGTATTCTAACTCTTGTCTCAGTTCAATCTGAACAAGTTTTTGAGTTTCGTGTATGCTTTCGCATGAATTGAGGTATGCTGAAGTTGAAGCCAATTCCTTTGGCTAGACTTGATGTATTGATAATCTATTAATGTATTATCAAATGTTGCTATCTTTTGTCAACTACTTGATATGGTTTTCAAAAGAAGACTGAATTGTTAAACAAATGTTTTGTCGGTAAAACGACAGGCACGTGAGGTTGCCAAATGATTAAACATGCATACGTTTAATGGATGTAGTGTTGATCAACATAGAGTACAATAAGCTGATCGCCTAGAAGTGCTCGTAAGTAATATCTAGCTTATGGACTTGTTTCCGAGTTGTCCTTTTTCTAATAAAGAATGAATACTCGAGGTCTCTGACCGGAGTGAATGTTTTACTAAATATTGTTGTTATTGTAAAACATTTTAGAAGAAAAGATGAAGTGCTATTTTGAATTATCAATAGTACTTCATAACTATTGTTCAGTTATTGAAGATATATGATTTATATGTATCAAGCATGTTGTTATTAAATTGTTATTCTTGTTGAGCTAGTTGTGCTCACTCTTGCTTGAACCATATAAATACAGCTAAGACTGAACGTCCCGAAGGATCGAAAAAGGATAAAGGAAAAGCTAAAATGCGATTACTAAGGCATGTCTTGTAATAGTATAGGTCTATTGTTGTAATGTAACTAATATTATGACAAAGAACCTTTGTAATGGGTATAGAACCTGGGAAATGTAAATATTACTTTAAATATATAGAAGTTATGTTCGTTATTTGAGACTTTTCAATTGAATGAATGTATAAATGTTATACAAGATAGCACCATCTCATCTGGGTTGAAGATACCCGGATTTGGGGCGCCATACAAGTTGGTATCAAAGCCTAGGTTAGAAAACTTAAGGGGGAAAGTAGAACCTTAAGTCATAACCTTAAGAAAGAATAAAGAAGTAAAAGATGGAAAGTAACCCTATAAAAATGCATTATATTATGTTATGTATTTCTATTATTTTACTGATGTGTACTAATCAAACTATATTATTTTATTGTAGATGTTAGGAGAAAATGATATGTATAGAGATATACATGTAGTGAGCGAGGATTCAGTTAATCGGGTAAAGATACTACCAAATCCTGTAGCAGTAGAACCAGAGTTGGTGACAATCGAGTCTGGAGACTAGGACAATTTAGACTACATGTCTATATTTGATGGCATGCTATAAGAGGAGGTGGACATCATGTCCTTTGACCAGGTTCCACCTACAGATGACCAGGTTCCACATACTGAGGAAATGTCTACGGGGGAATCAATGAAGGCATTGTTTATGTCGGTATTGGATAGGAATGTCCATTACTGCCAAGAGGTTAAGGAGTTGAAAGAGGAACTCCAAGCTGTCCGTGAAGACAAGGCTAGCATGGAGGGAATGTGGGAAGAGGAGCATGATGATAGAGTTTTAGCTAAGGACAAGGTCCGAGAGCTGAAATGTGAAGTCTTTGAGCTCAAGCAGGAGCTAAAGACTAAAAAGCGGAAGTTGGAGAGGATGTCCTATATACATAGGAGTTCTAACGTAGATTTCCAGCAGCAGGTAGCTGGATATCAGATAGAAGCATTGCAGACCCGACACACTATCAGTAGAGATGTTATTGCCGGTCTGGCCAGCAAGAATTTTGAGAATGCCCTACGACAGATGTAGTCTAGCAATAGCTAGAGTAGAATAGATATGTAAATATTATGTATCTAGTAGTGACGTAAAAGTCTCTTTTGTATAACAAAGGGTAGTCTTTTTGTAAATCCCAATTTTTGGAAAGTAATTGCGAGATGGTAATGTAATCAGCTAAGGCTGAGTAATGTAAACAATGTAGTGTTAAAACTACAAGTTATGAATCAATATAAGTCTTTTTATGGAATAGGTTGAGTAATGAGTATGAGTTATTGTTTTATTACAAATAATAATAAACCAACAAGAATAAAAGATTAATGATGTGTTGTTTTCTTAACAGCAAAATGTCGCCAAGAAGGAGACAACGAAATTAGGGCACTAATGTTAACCAACTGGAGGGTGGTCCGATTAATCCAATGCAGGAGTTCGTTAATCTTTTAATGGATGCATTTAATAGAACAGGGGCTAATGTACCCGTGATTCCTGGAGTAGTACGAGCTACTACTTTTAACGATTTCAAAAGTGTAGGTCCGCCGGAGTTCAAAGGAACTACGGACCCTATAGAAGCCCAGACATGGGTAAAAGAAATTGAGAAAACATTTGTAATAGCAAATGTTGAGGGGGGTCAAAAGTTTGCCTTTGCAACCTATTTGATGAAAGGAGAGGCCAACTTCTGGTGGGAGGCAAACCAGGCTAGGGCCGATATAGGAAACCTAACGTGGGAGAGGTTCAAGGAGATTTTCTTCGAGTACTATTTTCCCACGAGTATGCAAGGGAGAATAGAGATGAGGTTTCTTGAATTGAGACAAGGGGACATGACAGTTCCCCAATATGCTGCCAAATTTAATGAACTGGCACGATTCGCTCCACATCAAGTGGACACTAAAGTGAGAAAGGCTAGAAGGTTCAAGCAAGGCTTGAAACCCTGGCTCTATAGCCGAATCTCTGTGTTCCAAAGTATTTCCTTTGGAACCATACTTGAAAAGGCAATAATTGCCGAAGGTGGGAATGAGGCTCTCAGCTAGTACCACAAAGATAAGAAAAACAAGGGCAAGGTTGATGGAGGAACCAAGACAGAGGGAGCCAGTGGAAGTGGCAACGGTCAGAAGAGGAAGGGCTTTAACTCTAGGAATACCGGAGTAAAACAAGAGGATTCTAAGAGGAGGATGGAGACCTGTAAAACCCGCGGGAAGACTCATTTAAGAGTCTGTCTCAAAGGAAAGGCGGTTTGTTATAATTGTGGACAGGAAGGGCACATTTCGCCTAACTGTCCCAATCCAAAGAAAAATCACGGATGCTTTGTATTTGGATCAATCGACCACATAGCAAAAAGAACCGCTCAAGAAGGGGATATAGAAGGAAATAAGGAACTAATAGCGGGAAGTTAGCTATTAGTGGTCCAAATTCAATAGAAATCAATGGCCCGCACTTTTAGTATGACGGTCCAAGATGCGGTGGCATCAAGGGATGTAGTTACAGGTATTATTCCGATCAACAATATAAATGCATATGTGCTATTTGATTCGGGTGATACTTGTTCGTTTATAGCATGTGATTTTGCTAGACGACTAGAATTTTTTCCCGAAAATAGCCTATACCTTTGAACAATAAGGTAGCAAACGAAGAGATAATTCCCGTTGAAGATATTCATAGGAGTTATTGTGTAGATGTACGTGGTTGTAAGTTATTGGTAGATTTAATACCGATAAAGTTAGGAGAATTCGACGTAATTCTCGGAATGGATTGGTTAATTAACCATGGAACAATTATAGATTGCCAAATGAAATGTGTGAGAATCAGGATGTTGAAGCAACCTCCTATAGTATTTTACGGTAGTAAATTACCGGGACATCCGTGTTTCCTTGCGATGACACAAACTAGAAAACTCTTAAGGAAGGGTTGTGTAGGTTACCTATGCCATGTTGTTGATACCCAGAGAGTAGGAGGAACCATGGAACAAATACCTATAGTAAACAAATTCATGGATGTATTTCCAAGTGAGTTACTGGGTTTACCACGGATAGGAGATCGAATTTGTGATGAACAATTGTGTCGAGGCGGCACACAGAGTCTCAAGGGCACCGTACCGTGTGGCGCCTGTGGAAATGAAAGAACTAATGGTTCAGCTACAGGAACTATTGGACAAAAAGTACATTCAACCAAGTGGTTCGCCATGGGGAGCACCAGTGTTGTTTGTCAAGAAGAAAGACTGGTCGTTAAGGCTTTGTATCGACTAACGGGAGTTGAACAAGTTAACGATAAAGAACAAATATCCATTGCCTAGGATCGATGATCTCTTTGATCAATTAAAAGGGGCAAAGTATTTTTCTAAAATAGATTTACGGACGGGGTATCATAAGTTGAAGGTTAGGAAGGAGAACGTACCAAAGACTGCATTCAGGACTCGTTATGGTCATTACGAGTTTTTGGTAATGTCATTTGGGTTGACGAATGCACTTACTGCATTTATGGATATGATGAATAGAGTGTTCAAATTATATTTGGACAAGTTCATCGTGGTGTTTATCGATGATATTCTAGTCTATTCTAAGATGCCAGAAGATCGTGCTGAACACTTAAAATTAGTGTTGGAGAAACTAAGGAAGGAGAAGTTATATGCGAAATTCACCAAATGTGAATTTTATCGGGAAAAGGTGCAGTTTTTAGGTCATGTCATTGACCAAGAGGAGATTTTCGTGGATCCAGTGAAGGTGGAAGCAGTAATGAATTGGGAACAACCGAAAACGCCGACTGAGGTGCGAAGTTTCCTAGGGTTAGCAGGGTACTATCGAAGATTTATCCAAGATTTTTTGAAGATAGCTACCTCGTTGACTAATTTAACAAGGAAGACGGTGAAATACGTATGAACGGATAAATGTGAAGACAGTTTTCAAGAACTGAAGAAAAGATTAAGTGAAGCTCCTGTTTTGTCATTGCCAGATGACACAGGAAATTTTGTAGTGTATAGTGATGCTTTGCATAGAGGACTTGGTTGTGTCACTACAAGAAAAAGGTCTATCAGCGACCAAAGATGTCGACCGCACCATCGATCCATCGATATTAGTCACAATGACCGTCATCTACTGATCAAACGTAATCTAGTCGCTAATGTTTTAACAGCGACGATCGCGACGCGATCATTGATCGATCGCTAAGTATAAATTTGCCACCAAAATTTTGGCTGGAAATGTTGGCGCCAATTTTTTGTGCGACCACTTGAAATCAATGACCGACCGCATCGCGGTCATGATAAGTCCATGTCATTAAAATTCAAAGAACCGCGACGCGGCGCGAGATAGCGATCACCGATCAAACTAAATGAATTCAAGAACTTGTTAAACTTTCGACACGTAACACGGAAGGGAAAAAAAGAAGAAGGAGGTCACCGAAATAGAGAGAAGAGGGAGAAAGGGGGAAGAGAAGAAGGAGAAGCAGTTTTCGTTCATTCTTCTTCAAATTAGAGACTAATTATAGAGGTAAGAGCTACTTTTTAAGTTCTTCTTCTTTAATTTTTTTTGTTGTTTGTTATTTTTGTTCGTTCTTCTCCAAATCAGTATGTTTGCTACGAATTTGTGTTTTAAGAGTTAATTTATTGCAAAGAGTTGAATGAATGAATATGGCTATCATGCTTAAATTATATTTTGGGTAATATGATTATGATTGGTTTATAAGTTTTGATTAGAGTAAAATTTATTTGGGTAATACGCAGTACTTTGGGTAATTTGATTTTGTTAATTTATGTCAGTTTGGGTAACTTGATTAGTGATAGGATGGAGTTAGTATAAAATTTATATTTTGGGTAACTTGATTTGGGTAATAGGATGAATGTATTAGATTGTAGTTAGTATAAAATTTATATTTTGGGATTCTTTTTGTGCAATAGAGGTAGTAACAGTTTGGTTATTATAGGAAGTCATGCACATGATATAGACTAAATGAATCCCATGTTTATGTTTGTAGTTTAACCAATTATATTGGTCATTGTGAAAAAATCATTTGTAGACTGAGAACTTGACATTGACATCATAATGTGAATCAAAACGTGAATAATTGCTCCCACGAAAAATGATTGGGTTTCAAAGTTTACAAGTTTGATCCTCACATCTTCAGGATACCGCAAAACTCTTTTGTAGTAAATCTCTAGATTAAAAGCTGCTTATGGATAGTAATTCTTTTTATGAGCATTGGGATTCGATAAGTTCATAATTTCCATCCAATTCCTATGGTATCTCATATGGATTTGTTGGTTTATGTGTCTTGTGTTCCTAGAAATGACCTTATATACATGCCGTAAATGCGTGTGGTTAGAATCCATATTACGTGGGAGACTATGGCGAAATTTTTTTATTGGTCGGGTTATTTGCGAACATTTATACTATTAACGAGCCTATTGGTGATCCACTAGAGCCTATTAAGGGATGTTAGAGCGGATGAAATTTGGGCTTGGGGTCATGAGGCCACACGAGGCTACGCCAAGCTTAGCCAAGCCTCAAGGGCCAAGCCCAAGCTTGGTTGTTATGGAATTAGTTCATTGATTGTGTTATTTGTTCCTATATATAGAAATTAGCTTATTGGTAATGTTTTGATTGATATGTATGCTAGATTGGAATAGTTTTATTTGTGGTATTGTTCAAATAGATATTGGAAGGAAGCATTGGGAATATTTTAGCGATTAGGAATCTTAGGGTATTGTTCAATGAAACTTTTCAATTGTTATCATTTCTGATATTATCATTATGTGTTCATTGCGATTTAGTTGAGTCAACCGCATTATAACGTCAATCGATTTATGTGATATAATTTGCGTTATAAAGAGGTTCTAGGGAAGGGGCTTTCAAAAAGTGTATCCTCAACACAACAGCTTTATCAACGAGACTCTACGTCAAGAAGTTTGTTTGCTCTATTTCTTCTTTTATTTTCAAATAATTTGTATAGCCATCATATTATAGGTATTGATATTTATAACAATTATTTGATGTAATAATATTTATAATGGAAGGCTTGGGGATCATTAGTATAATTTAGTACTTAATCATGCCTAAAGTACCTTTTATTATCATAATTTTAAAGTTGTTTGAATGCCTAAAGGTTTCTTTTGCCTACATGTGGATTTGTTATGAAATTATAGTCAAATCTATGCCTATATGAGAACTATACTTATTCAAGATCGCTCTATGGGTAATAGTTAGGCTTTTCTTCACATTACTTATACTTATGCAAGATCGCCCATGTGGACTCTTGGTTTGTGTCTTGGGTGCCTAGAAATGATCAGTATATACATGTAAAAATCAAATGCATGTGGCTAGTCCATATTATAGGGAGACTCGCAAAAAATTTTTATTGGTCGGGTAGTTACGAACATTTATACTATTAACGAGCCTATTGGTAATCCACTAGAGCCTATTAAGGGGATGTTAGAGCGGATGGTCGGGCTTGGGGTCATGAGGCCACACGAGAGTTACTCATGAAGCTTAGCCAAGCCTCACGAGGCCAAGCCAAGCTTGGTTGTTAGCATCTTAAGCTATTAGAAATAAGCCAAAATAGACGATCTTGAGGAACCGTTAGTGCAACAGAGAGAAGGTAACTAGACACACTTAGTCAATAAAGAGACTGTTTTGGCTATAACAGAAAAACAAGGGTATTTAACACTTATGTATACAAGAATAAAGCTATAAAATGTTATAAAAGCTATAAATTGCTCAATCATGTTGTGACTATCCCAAAACATAAAAGATTATAGAAAGGGACCGTGAGGGGTATAATCTTAAAACATGTTAGGCGCCTTAGCACACTAGTTGATATGAATGAATCTCCAAGATACTCAAACATGTTAAACATATGCTTACAAGTATGCTCAAGTCATATGGTTACAAGTATGCTTAAGTCATATGCTTAGAAGTATGCTTAAATGTTAATCATATGCATGCTTACAAGTATGCTCAAGTCATATGGTTATAAGTATGCTCAAGTCATATGTTAACATTTATAATGTTGTCTGTAGTATAGGTACCGTGGAATCATGGACCTCTATTCAGACCGTAGTTGGATGGCACGACGAAAGTCAAGTACCCAGATAGGTACTACAGTTGAATTTAGAGCTGGTTGCCAAGTGTTTTTGGAGTATGTGTATAGTCACCCAGTATGAATGGTAAGTCGCAGATACGATGTCCATGTTTAAAGTGTAAGAATGTAAATTATATGCACAGAGACATAGTAAACTATCATTTACTTGTTTCTGGGTTCATGAGAAATTACGAAGAATGCTTTGGTGGGCACATGGGCGGAGAAGAGATGGTGGCATCACACAAGTACACAATTCAGGCAAGAGTACTCATCGTATGAATGAAATGGTCCATGATATTGCAGGGCCAGATTTTGATTGGGAGCAAGGCAGAGAGCAACCTATGAATTCTGATGCCAAAGACTTCTTTAAGTTGTTAGACGAGGGTAGCAAGCCATTGTGGCATGGTTGCACCAAACACACTACATTGTCTGCAATGGCGACATTACTTAACATCAAGGCTGATCACAACATGAGCCATGAGTGTTTTGAGTCGCTCTTGAAGGCAATTAAGAGTATGTTGCCTGACGGTGAGAAATTACCTGGTAACTATTACTTTTGTAAGAAAATGGTGAAGAAGTTGGGTCTTGGATACCAAAAGATCGATGCATGTCCCAACGACGCATGTTGTTTTTATAAGGAAAATGACAAGATGACAAGGTGCACGCGTTTTGCGTATCATGATCGGTTTAGGCCTAATAAAGAGGGTGTGACTACAAAAAATCAAGTATACCGCTTAAGATTCTAAGGTATTTTCCAATAACACATCGACTAAAAAGATTGTACATGTCTTCAAGATCAAATTTGAACATATGAGTTGGCATGCGAAATCTCCAAATAAAGATGGAGAACTAAATCATCCCGCAGATGGGCAAAGCGTGGAAAGATTTCAACTTAGCACATCCCGAATTTGCATTGGAACCTAGAAATGTGAGGCTTGGATTGTCCACCGATGGTTTCAATCCGTTTGGCCACTCAAATTGCTCCGCACTCATGTTGGCTCGTGATTGTTACTCCGCATAACTTGCCTCCTTGGATGTGTATGAACGACCATACTTATTTCTTTCACTCGTGATTCCCGGTCCTAAGAGTCCCGGAAAGAACTTAGATGTTTACTTGAGACCTCTTATAGACAAATTAAAGGTATTGTGGGAGGATGGAGTATGAGACTTGGGATGTTGCAACGAAAACAAATTTCAACCTTAGAGGCGCCGTTATGTGGACTATAAGTGACTTCCCAACTTATGGTATGTTAGTGGATGGAGTACACACGGAAGTTGGCTTGTCCGTATTGTATGGAGCATACAAAGTCGTTTAATCTATCAAAAGGTCGAAAGCCTTGTTGGTTTGATCATCATCGCTTCGCTTCTTACGGTAGATCACTGCTTCAAGAAATAGAGAACACTTCAGAAAGGGAAAGTAGATAATGATATGCCTGCACCGTGATTGTCGGGAACGGAGATGCGAGATCGTGTGATGAGATTGCTGGTTATCCCATTTGGTAAGGTTGATCGCGACAAACATAATCAATGGGTTTGGTGAATCTCATAACTGGGTTTCGAGAAGCATCTTTTGGGAACTGCCTTATTGGTCTACAAATTTGATTCGTCATAATCTAGATGTGATGCATATTGAGAAGAATGTGTTTGACAATGTGTTTAACATCGTGATGAATGTTACGGGGAAGACAAAAGATAACGATAAGGCACGTTTGGACATGAAAGATATTTGTAAGCGTCCGGATTAGAACTTTATGAATCTTCTAATGGTAAGATTGTCAAACCGCATGCAAGGTACACATTGTCCAAAAAAGCAAGTTGAAGATGTGTGCACATGGGTTAAGTCTCTGAAACTACCGGATGGATATCGTCCAAACATTGCAAGGTGTGTTACGGTGGAAATTGCAAGGATGAAGAGTCATGGATCACTATGTGTTCATGGAGAGACTCATGCCTATAGCATTTCGGGATCCGCTGATAAACCAATATGGGATGCTTTAGACGGATCTTAGTCGTTTCTTCAAAGACTTGTGTTCAAAATCATTGAATGAGAAGGACATGTTTGTACTTGAGAAGAACATCATAGAGATCACGTGTAAACTGGAAAAAATATTCCCACCTGGTTTTTTTGACTCCATGGAGCATTTGCAAATCCATCTTCCCTATGAAGCTCGTGTTGGGGTCCAGTTCAATATAGATGGATGTACCCTTTCGAGAGGGTGATGGGAAACCTTAAGAGGAAGGTGAAGAATAGAGCTTATGTCGAGGGGTCGATATGCGCGAGGCATACGATTTTGATGAGATATCTACGTTTGTCTCGCACTATTTTCCTGATGAAGTCTTGACAAAGGCCAATCGAGTATCGAGACATGATGATGGGGAAATGTTGAACTAAATGGTGGCCTCTCAGTATTTGGTCTATCGGGCCGCTTATGGAAAAGGGAAGCGCGTATTCCTCTCTCGAAAGCAAGAATTACATGCCGCACATACTTACATTCTTCTCAATTGTGAGGAGATTGGCGAATTTGTGAGGTACACATATAAACTTGATATTTTATCTTTTAAGTTAAAATTTATTCTAATATGTTAATGTTTATAACATGGTATAGATTGTACGATGACGAGTTAAAAGTGAAGCATGCCGACATAACTGATAAAGATATTCAAATCAATCGGGATAAAAACTTTGCACTTTGGCTAAAGGACAAAGTAAGTTCAATTTTTAAACACGTAGTGTATATATATATAATATATATACTCCATATGTTAACTATGACTTCATTTAATAAGATGGAGTTTTTGTAGGCTTTGACTGAGGGATCAACGATTCCGGCTAATGTACAAGTCCTAGCTATGGGACCAGACAAGGATCAAGTCAGCCGCAATGGTTACAAAATAAATGGTTGTGAATTTCACACAAAGGCATATGGGTGCGGTAAAAGAACAACGAACTCTGGAGTGTGTGTCCAAGGAGATTGTTACAATGAGCTTGGTCGTGCCTTTTATGGGGAGTTGGAGGAAATCGTAGAGTTGTCGTCTGAAGGAACACGTCGGGGGTCATATTCACTTGTTCAAGTGCCGTTGGTTTGATTCGTAAAAAGGGATACGTGTTGCGGACATGGAATCGTCGATATTGACCTCCATAGTCTGCGTACTCCAATGAACCGTTTGTTTTACCAACTCAAAGCAATACAAGTATACTACACTCCTAGTCCTCAAGTTAGAAAAGGGATAGACCGCCATGATTGGCAAGTTGTAATTTATACTCCCGCGCCGTAGTCGTGTAGAATTAGTTGATGGGGAGATTTACCAAGAGTAGATGCTTCATAGTCAGACTATAATAAATGTGGAGGACGACAATGAAGTAATCCAGTTAGATGGTGGAGATGAACCACATGAATTAGATCCTGAGTCAATTATACTTGTGTTAGATGACATTGATACTGAGGAGGAAGAGTTATTGACTGAATCTGACACAGAATCTGAAGCAGATGATGGTTATGAATCTGCAACACGTATACAAGATGATTCTGAATCAGACATTGACACTTGAACTCATGAAATGTATGTTTAGCAATACATGTTTTTTATATCATTGTCATGTTTATGTACTAAAATATTTAAATGCATCTTTTGTTTATTGTCATTTTATATTCATATATATACATGTTTATATCACTATCATGTTTATTGTCATATATACATGTAATCAAATATGACTCCTAATAACATCTTGAAATTTGTAATATACAGATGGCTTCTGAAGCGGTAGTAAAAAGCGCCATTGGGGTAGGGGCCTAATAATGTGCCCAAGGCCCCTACTAATCCCGATGATCGGATTCTTATTCAGATTCGCCTCCTCCTAATAAAGACGTACGTCCGCGCATATATCATTTATATAAAAGCATTTAAGATTCCATTTATTGTATATTGGTAATGTTTTGATTGATATTATATTGGTAATGTTTTGTTTTGGTCTTATTGTATTGAAAATTTGTATATTTCTCTTGGTTTGTGTCTTGGGTGCCTAGAAATGTCCATATATGCATGCCGTCGTGCATGTGGCTAGTCTATATTATAGGGGAGACTATGGCAAATTTTTTTTAAGTATTATAAGTATAAGTTTGAAAAATGTTCACAAATATTATAACTTAGATATAAATTACTTTAATATATGCTAATTGATGTTGTATATTATAGTGATTTTTCAGATAATAAGATCGTCAGTGCATATCACAAATTTGTGTTTACAGAATTGGCCTACACCTGATTACGTGGGCGAGCACACCTATCGCCCACAAGGATGCTGTTTGGGTAGAATTTCATGTATGTTTTTTTTAATTATGACAAATAATATTAATATAATATTCAAAGGATAATTATTTAGTAATGTTATTATTGTTTTTTATTTGCGTAAACGGGTATAGATGGGAGGACGCCATGAAGCTTGATGATTCGAGACATTATTCGGGCAAAAGTCGCGGTCCGCACTAAGGACAACTTGAATAAAGAACGACAAAAAGCCATTCACAATGTCGAGATCGACCATCCGGGCCGGGGAGAGATTATATGCACGAGCATAGCCCACAGTGGTGCACCCAAATCCATATAAAATTTGAGATGTGTGCCCAATGGAGAGTCGAGAGTCAAGGGTGAAAAGACGAAAGACCGCCACCACCAACAGAGCCTCGGGTGTATCCGATGGCGAAAAAAGGCTAAAAGGAACATACAAGGCGGCGGTATGATTTCACACAGCTGCGAGATATCACTTTGCCGGGCACGTATTTACAAGTTTTAATATGTTTACAATCATGAATTGTAGAAAATATCCCATTTTACTTAGTAATATTGTGCTATTTTTTGTATAGGAGTCTCGGCCTCAAGGTCACCTATCCATTGGTTTGGATGTGTACGTACACCGTGATGGTTCCGCTTGAGGCTATCCAGATAAGCGGTAATAAGTTTTAACAACCCGATCTTGTTTATTAATACTTACAAAATATTATTTTTAACTATTTAAGTGTTAACATGATGATGGGATACTTATAAACGTTTATTGAATGAGCGCTATCCTCAAGGCACTCCACGTCCGCTTATTGATCAAGAGTTGTGGGAGAGGTGTCTATTGTGAAGAAGAACTACATTAAAGGTCAAGGACAACGACGACGCCCATCCTTCAAATGGCTCGGCACTCTGCTACCCAGTCTTCATATAGATCATCGAGTCATCCAGATTGTTCATACTCCTACCGACCGTTGTGAGAGAGCTATATGTCAAGATCGAAATCTTCAAGATACTTAAGGCGGGCACTGGGGCTCTTGATCCCGAGGAGTTAGTCAAAGCGATGGCAATGGCAAGAAGAGACGACATGGGGATGGCGATGAGGTATAAAATCAATTTGTTGTATGTATTGTCGTAATATATACCAAAGATCAACATATTTATTATATTTGTAACTTGTTTTATTATTTTGTTAATTACGAGGGTGATCAAGGAGGGATGACGCTTAACATAACCTTGTACTTGTATATTCATTATTTGGATGTTTATATATATGTTACTTAAACAAGTTTTGAAATGTTTTTATATTTATTCAAATCATATTGGTTTTAAAGGTTTATATACTAGTTTGGTGTATGTGTTGGTGGACGATGGATGTTTATATTGTTTTGTATGTTGTTTATCTTGGTGTGTATGTGTGTTGGGATAAAGCGGTAGAAAAGTGTATGTGTTTTTGGGAATTACGCAAAACAAAGAAAAATCGGGTCAGAATAGTAATGTTTTCATATCGGCGACCGCGTCACATTTGACGCGATTAGCGACGCATATTATCATCATATTGCAAGCACGCGGTCATTGATAATCGTCGCCGACACGTGACCACGTCGGCTTTGGCCCTCGACCATGCCGATTTCGGTTCAATGACCGTATTTGTCATTTCGGTCGCTTCAAAGCGTCCGCAGATATATCTTGATCAATAATAGTGGTCACGATGTGCATCCCAAATGACCGATTTTTTTATGACGATTATTAGCGACCGCGACTTCGATCATGAGATATTATCTCTGCGACGAAAAGTCTGATCATTGATAATCGATCGTTATAAGCCTTTTTGTTGTAGTGTGTGCTTATGCATCATGGCAAAGTCATTGCGTATGCATCTCGGCAGTTGAAGGATTATGAGAAAGTTTATCCTACTCATGATCCGAACTGCGCCAGAGTGTTTGTTGCCCTAAAGATATGGAGACATTATCTTTATGGGGAAAAATGTGAGATATATACGGACCATAAAAGTCTAAAGGATATCTTCACTCATAAGGAGTTGAATATGAGACAGAGAAGATGGCTAGAATTGATAAAGGATTATGATTGTGAAATCCTGTATCACCCTGGAAAGGCTATGTAGTTCTTAAGCGCCTTAAAAGTAGAAAGGGTCGGGAAAAGTTGTCTATGTTAACTGCTCAAAATGAGTTAATAACAGAGATGGCTAGAATGGGAATAGAAGTCAAGATGCCGAGTGATTCGGGGCAGTTACTCTTTGCGACGGAGATGCAATCTACCATCGTAGACAGATTCAAGGAGATACAACTCACGACAGACGAGTGTAACCAAATGAAGAAACGGTTATCCGAGAAGGAAGATGTTAAGTATAGTCTTGATAATGAGGGATTATTAAAATTTGAGGGAAGAATTTGGGTTTCGAATGAGACGGAATTAAAGGAGCAATTGTTACAAGAAGCTCATAGTTTGAGGTACTCGATACATCCTGGTAACACTAAGATGTATCAAGACCTTCGACAAAGTTTTTGGTGGCAAAACATGAAGAGAGAAATAGCAGAGTATGTGAGTAGGTGCTTAATTTGTCAAAAAGTTAAGGCTGAACATCAACGACCCAGTGGTTTATTACAGTCATTGGAGATTCCAGAATGGAAGTGGGAGCATATCACGATGGACTTCGTGGTGGGACTTCCGACGACGCAAAAAGGGTATGATTCGATTTGGGTAATAGTGGACCGATTGACGAAGTCGGCTCACTTTTTGCCAATTAGGGTCAAGTATAACTTGGACCAGTTAGCTAAACTTTATGTTAAGAAAATCATTTCCAGACATGGAGTACCGGTATCGATTGTGTCAGATCGTGATCCACGATTCCCATCGAATTTTTGGAGGAGTTTGCAAGAACAATTGGGAACACAGCTGAGGTTAAGCACGGTTTATCATCCACAAAACGATGGGCAGAGTGAAAGGAAAATTCAGACGTTAGAAGACATGTTGAGGTCTTGCGTCATGGATTTCAAGGGTAGTTGGGATGATCACTTACCACTAGTAGAGTTTGCGTATAACAACAGTTATCATGCAAGCATAGGTATGCCGCTGTATGAAGCTTTGTATGGTAGAAAGTGCAAAACACTTTTGTGTTGGGATGAGGTGGGAGAACGCCGGATGCTAGGACCAGAATTGGTGCAAAGCAGATGCGGATGGATGTGTAAAGTTAATTTGGATGCGTCTCGTCACATTTCTGGGATGAATGTAAGAAGTATGTGGACTCACATAGACTAAGTCGAGAGTTTGAGATGGGCTCGTATGTGTTTTTAAAGGTATCTCCCTAGAAAGGAAAGATACTCTTTGGAAAGAAAGGAAAGTTAAGTCCAAGGTTTATAGGACCTTTTGAGGTGTTAAAACGGGTGGGAGAAGTAGCTTAAATGATAGCATTACCTCAAGACCTAGAACGAATACATAACGTGTTTCACGTATCTATATTACGTCCATATAAGTCGGACTATAAGCATGTAATTGAGTATGAGCCGATTCATATCGAGAAAGACTTAACATATGAAGAGTCGCCGATGCAGATCATTGATAGAAAGGAACAAGTTCTGAGGAACAAGATAATACCATCAGTAAAGGTATTATGGAAGAACCACGATGCTGAAGAAGCAACGTGGGAACTAGAAGAAAAGATTAAGAAAAATTATCCTCATCTATTTGACTAAAGTAAGACGAGATTCTGGGGACAAAATCTTTATAAGGGGGGAAGAATGTAACGACCGAGAAATTCGGATCTTATTGTAAAATGATTTTATTAAATTAAATAATAATAAAATCATATTCTATGTGTTATCAAGATGGTTGTCATTGTATAACCTATTGATGTTAGAATATCATAGTATTTAAACTACGTGGACGAATTAAAGTATTTGAATTTCCAAGACAAAAATAAAAGTTTTCCGAGAAATTTTCCGAAAAACACTACTTATCGGTATTTGCTCGGGATATAATTTTGGGTTTCCGAGAAATACGTAATGATGGAATAACAAGGTAAGATGGATTATGTAATAAAAATCTAGTTATGGAAAATGTAATAATTTGCTTGTGAACTTAATTTATAAACTTTAAGCAAGGTGAAGTGGTAAAGAATAAGTTATAATTGTATGATACTCGGTATTGTACAAAGTAATGAAAATGAGTATAATACGAAGGATTATACGAGTTTGTATGAAGAATGAAATATTGTATATTTTCTATATGAATTGGAATACAAAAATAATACATAAACTATATGTATGTGTATTAAGTATTGCTAATGGACTTGTAAAGATTGATTGAATTAATACAAGTCCAAGTGAATTAAAGGGAGAGGCCCAATCATTAATGAATGAACAAACTAGGTTTATTAATGCAAAGCCCAAAGGATGATTTAATGAAAGCCCAAGATGGAATCCATGAGTTGTATGACCCATGGGGAAAACCATATTGATATGGTTATTGTGGTGACCAAGTAATGTGGTGACCAAGTTAGAGTGGTGACCAAGACTTTGAAGTAATGACCAAGTATAGGATAAAAGTTGTGCTAGCTAAGTAATGAATAGTAAGAAGGTGGCTTGAGGAGGTGGGTGATTTAATGACTAAACTACCCTAGCTTGGCAAGTTCTATAAATAGAGAAGGCTTACAAGCCATTTGTTAGTTGTTCAAATAATCTAGCATTTCAAAAGTGCTTAAGTGTTAGAGAGAATTAACTACACATGAGTCATTCCATAAGTAAGAAGAAGAAGCAAGCTACTTTACCAAAACTACACAAAAGTAAGACTTCTTCTCTATTATCTTCTATCTCTACCATGATAGGTGGATAAGAAAAGTTGAAATTAAGGAACATGGATGTTAAGAAGCAAGAAGAATGTATAAGTCATGAACTTAAGCCACATAAGTTGGCAATAAGTCATTTGAACTTATAAAAGTTATAAACGTATTATAAGTTAACCTTGAATGTTAAGTATGAAAATATGAACTTGTGATGAGTTTAGTAAGAGAAGTGAATTAAGAACTTATATGATTATATGTATCATATATGCCTAAGTAAAGTTATATGTAAAGAACATGTAAAGTATGATGATTAAGAAACTTTAATTGTTATAACTCACGAATAATCAAATCTTAAGTAGTTTATAATTTGACAAGTTATAAGCTCATGAAAAATAAGTCAAAATCCAACAATGAATATAAGTTGTTGTATTAAGTATGTTTAGATGTTCACATGATGAATGAAGTTCATTTGTAATGTTGAACAAATAATAAGAATGAAGCATTGCCGGAATTTGCACGATTGGACGATAAACGTGGAATTCGTAAAATTCTAGGAATGGAAGTCAAATTTTGTGTTTGATCACGGAACCATTGTTTTCTAATAAAGACATGTCATATTTAGCATTTAAGAGTTGCAGACTCGAAAATGACCGGATTCCGACTTAGAACGAAGAAACGAGCGTTGAACGTTCACGAACGTTTATCGTTTTCGATAAAAATGAACCAATAGGTGAATTTTTAGCAAAGGAAGTCAAATAGATAAAATTCTTGAATGATCATGTAGATTACGTAATTTGTGAACCGTAGGCTTTCGAACGAGCCAATTCGGACTTATAACGAAGAAGTTATGCGTCCGGGAAGTTCACAAAAGTTACAAACTGAATTTATTTTCACAGTGCAGAGAGTTGGCGCAGCCATGGCCAACCCTAGAAAAAATGACTCATGCCAAAGACGAAACAAAGGTTTCGAGCCTCTCGCAAGAGTTCACCACAGTGTGAACTATAGTACAATATGTGGCGCCACAAATGTACATGTATAAAGATCATCAAAATCCTTCCAGGTGTGGCATCGTAGCGCGACCCATTAGGTAAGGACTCGCGCCGCAACGCCAAGTTCGAGACAGAGATACAATAAGCTCGTCTTGTCATGCTTGAGATATAGAATATAAAAAAAGCTTGCCATGGCCTGATCTCGTAACAAGAATAATGATGAAGGTTTCTAAGTACAAAGAAAAGAAAACTAATTGTTTTAAAAGTAAACATAACTTAAGGAATGTAATGTAACATTGTTAAACCTTAAGGATGTTGTATAAAGGTTGAGATAACCTAGTCGAATATAAATGCAAGGATAATGATAAACTGGAATGAATAGCAACTGAATCTAATACACAATTAGATTGAAATGAAGGCTATGATATAGTCATATACATACTTGATTATACGTGACCTAATGTAAGGCATTATGTGATCATATATTGTAGAGACTTGAACGACTTGAACATAAAGTTAAAATGCCATAGCAGACGCTAAAGGAAAGTATTCTAACTCTTGTCTCAGTTCAATCTGAACAAGTTTTTGAGGTTCATGTATTCTTTCGCATGAATTGAGGTATGTTGAAGTTGAAGCCAATTCCTTTGGCTAGACTTGATGTATTGATAATCTATTCATGTATTATCAAATGTTTCTATCTTGTGTCAACTACTTGATATGGTTTTCAAAAGAAGACTGAATTGTTAAACAAATGTTTTGTCAGTAAAACGACAGGCACGTGAGGTTGCCAAAGGCTTAAACGTGCATACGTTTAATGGATGTAGTGTTGATCAACATAGAGTACAATAGGCTGATCACCTAGAAGTGCTCGTAAGTAATATCGGGCTTACGGACTTGCTTCCAGGTTGTCCTTTTTCCAATAAAGAATGAATACTCGAGGTGTCTGACCGGAGTGAATGTTTTACTAAATATTGTTGTTATTGTAAAACATTTTAGAAGAAAAGATGAAGTGCTATTTTGAATTATCAATAGTACTTCATAACTATTGTTCAGTTATTGAAGATATACGATTTATATGTATCAAGCATGTTGTTATTAAATTGTTATACTTGCTGAGCTAGTTATGCTCACTCTTGCTTGAACCATATAAATGCAAACTAAGATCTAACGTCCAAGGATCGAAAAAGGATAAAAGAAAAGCTAAAAGGCGATTACTAAGTTGTCTTGTAATAGTATAGGTCTATTGTTGTAATGTAACTGATATTATGACAAAGAACCTTTGTAATGGGTATAGAACTTGGGAAATATAAATATTACTTTAAATATATAGAAGTTATGTTCATTCTTTGAGACTTTTCAATTGAATGAATGTATAAATGTTGTACAGTATAGCACCATCTGTCGGGTTGGAAGATACCCAGATTTGGGGGCGCTACATCTATGCCCTGAGAAACCTTGGGAAGACCAGTAACGAAATCAATGGTAATGTGCTCCCACATCCATTCTGAAATTTCAAGTGGTTGCAATGGACCGTTTGGTACTTGATGCTCCGCTTTGACTCGTTGACACGTTAGACACCTTGAGATAAACAACGCTATCTCTCTGTTCATATTGCCCCAACAAATTGTATGTCAAAGATCATGATACATTTTGGTACTCCCACGATGGATTGCAAACGGTGTGTTGTGCCCCTCCATCATGATTTTATACTTTAAATCAGGGTCGTTAGGAACACAAAGTCTGGAGTTGACTCGAAGTATTCCTTTTTCATCGATTCTTTCTTCCGGTATAGCACCTTCTTGCACATTCTTCCTCATACGCATCAGCTCTAGGTCTATAGCTTGAGCATCTTTAACTTTATCGATTAAAGTCGGTTCTACTCGTATATTCGCCATCATCACATGGGTCCCTAGAGTCTTTAACTCCATCTCCATCCTTTTCAAGTCACACAAAATGGGCCTTTGCGTTGACAATTTTGCACTCGTACTTGCATATGATCTTCTACTCAATGCGTTAGCTACCACGTTCGCTTTTCTAGGATGGTATTGAATGGTATGATCATAATCTTTCAATAGTTCAAGCCAACGTCGTTGTCGCATGTTGAGTTCCTTTTGAGTGAAGAAATATTTGAGGCTTTTATGATCCGTAAAGATCTCCACTTTCTCCACATACAAGTAATGCCTCCATATTTTAAGTGCGAAGACAACAGCTGCCAACTCTAGATCATGAGTAGGATAATTCCTCTAATATTCTTTGAGTTGTCTTAAGGCATAGGCTATGACTTTCCTATGTTGCATGAAAACACATCCCAACCCTTTTCCCGAAGCATCACTGTAGATGACAAATCCCTCCGAGCCAAATGGTATTGTCAGAACAGGTGCTGAAATGAGTCTCCTCTTGAGTTCTTGAAAACTCTTCTCACATTATTCGCTCCAACCAAACTTTGTATCTTTCCGAGTCAGCTGAGTTAATGGAGTAGCGATTCGAGAAAACCCTTCCACGAATCTCCGGTAATAACCAGCTAATCTGAGAAAGCTACGTACTTCGGTCACTGATTTAGGTTGCTCCCAGCTTTGAATAGCTTCCATCTTTGCCGGGTCAACAGATATTCCATGACTTGATACTACGTGACCAAGGAATGCTACTTCCTCAAGCCAGAACTCGCATTTCTTCAACTTGGCATAAAGCTTGTTTTCACGAAGCTTTTGGAGTATCAGCCTCAAGTGTTGCTCATGATCTTCCCGGCTTTTGGAATATATGAGGATATCATCAATAAAGACGACCACAAAGTGATCCAAATATTTCTTGAATACTTGGTTCATCATATCAATGAAGGCAGCAGGAGCATTAGTCAATCCAAAAGACATGACTAAAAATTCATAATGCCCGTACCGAGTTCTGAAGGCAGTCTTTGGAATATCCTCAGTTCTAACCTTCAGCTGATGATATCTAGAACGAAGATCGATATTTAAAAAGAATTGTTCTCCTTACAACTGGTCAAACAGGTCATCAATGCGAGGTAACGGGTACCTATTTTTGATGGTGACATGATTCAACTCCCGATAATCAATACAAAGTCGCATACTTCCATCTTTCTTCTTCACGAATAAAATAGGAGCACCCCAAGGAGACGTACTAGGCTGAATGAAACCAATGTCTAACAATTCCTGCAATTGGCTCTGTAACTCTTGAAGTTCAATAGGAGCTATTCGATATGGGGCTTTGGAAATGGGTTTTGTACCGGGTTCCAGGTCGATACAAAATTCAATTTCACGCTCTGGGGGTAGGCCAGGAAGTTCTTCAAGGAATACGTCAGAAAAATTATTAACAATAGAAATATCATTCAAATCTGACATATTTTTGTTTAAATCTGTGACGTGAGCTAAGAAAGCTTGACATCGACTTTTCAATAAACGAATAGCTTTATGGCTTGAGATGACCATGATTGATTTTAATGGTTTGGTCGCTTGAATTCGCATAATAGGTTGATTAGGAATATGTAAGCTAACAACCTTACGAAAATAATAAATTTTAGCATGATGAGTAGTTAACCAATCAATCCCTAGAGTTACTTCAAATGCAAGTATTTTCAATGAAATAAGATCGACAGGTAATGTGAGGGTACCGATTTGAACCAAACAAGAATTATAAACAGTGGATGTAATGAAGGTTTCTCCCAACGGAGTTTCCACAGATAAGTCGAAGTCTAATTTTTTCGGAGTCAAATTTAATCATTGAGCGCAAGTAGGAGAAATAAAAGAATGGGTAGAACCGATATCAAATAAGGTATATACTTCGCTAGAATTTATGATAAGCTTACCCGTGATGACCTCGTTCGGGTTCCTTTCTTTCTGGGAGGTCACAATAAACGTTCTCCCTTGAACTAATTGTTTTGACTTGTCTAGGATGGTATTTTGTGTCACCGTTCCAACTGGACTTGTCTTCGGTGCACGACAAAATCGGGCTAGGTGACCTTCTCTTCTACAATTATAACACGCTTTGGATGGCATCGCGCAGTTTGGACTGATATGTCCCTCCCTCCGCATTTGAAGCATATGATAGGTGGTCGTTCTCCTTCCTTAACCACGGGTGCTGATGTTAACGTCTTTCCATCATTGTCGAATCTCCTCTTCTTGAAATGTCCATTCTTATTGTCTTAGCCATGATTACCACCGAAGTGGTTACCATTTCTGGCATGTTGATTCCCTCCACGTTTGTTGTCACCGCTTCGATGACCGCTACCACTGGTATTTTCATTCTGCCGGCTGCTTTCTCTTGGTTGCGTTGACTCGCTATCGTGCTCCAATAACTGAGCCCTATTTACAACATCTGAATACAAACACAGTTTATGAGAAATAAGATATTGACGTATCTCCGGTTTCAAACCTCTTAAAAACATTCGCGTCATTCTCTCCTCATTATCAACCAAGTGAGACGCAAATCGGGACAACTCAGCAAACTTAGCTTCGTTCTGTGACACGGTCATATTGTTCTGCTCCAACTTGATGAAATCTACCTCTTTTATGTGACGAATACTTTCGAGAAAGTACTTATCGTTGAGTAGTTCTTAGAACTTCTCAAAGACATCTTCGATCTGGCAGGAGTTGAGTACGCTTTCTGGGATTCCCACCAATGTCTGCCTCTCCTCGCAACATAAAGGTGGCAAAGGGAACCTTTTACTATCGGAGCATCCCAAGACATCAAATATCTTGATGATCTGCTTTATCCATGCTTCTGCCTTAAGTGGTTTTGGCTCTCCAATAAACTCTGGTGGTCCCAGCTCCTTGAACTATTTAGCGGTGATCGTCCAAGAGTTTCCAGTGTTTCCACCAACATTTTAGATAGGAGCCGCTCTCGCCTAATGTTGCATGAATTGCATAAAGCCTCTGAACATTCCATCATTCATCATTTGGTCAGTGTTGTTGTTTGCATGAGGATTGTCGCCTTCCTGATGCACATTATCCTGATTATTGATATGTGGAGACTCAACGGTCTCCTGTGCTCCATTGCTATTCTCAACATTCTCGGATGTCATTTTTAGATACTGCCACAAAACAAGGATTAGTTATCATATCACATATTATCCCTATACTCTGACCGACCAATTAAATACCAAATAAACTTAGGTAGGTCATACTAGCGAAGGAATTCCCCGTCTCTCCCCTCCTAGTTCTATTCTCACATCTTAGCCAGGGATCATATCCCTTGGCTTTGATATCAACTGTGACGCCCCCAAAATAGGTATACATCACCCATCTTGAGTCGCCAATTACATGGTACAAAATTCAAATACAACTTAATTGTATAACAGTCGTGTAAAATATGACTAAACATATGCTGTGAGTTTTAATACAAATATTATCATCTAGACAATATACAAACTCAATGGGGTCCTCATTACATTTATTATCACACTATTTCACAGAATAGTCACAGAATAGTGAGGACTACTAATGCACCATCTAGGACCATCATTTTGTTCCCCGACTAGTCCCTGCTACGTTCTCATTTCCTGAAGAGAACAATGAAAGCAAAAGGGTGAGCTCAACTAGCCTAGTAAGAAATATTATGACTAAGATAATGCAGAATAAATTATCATTAGCCTTCAACAATGTTAAACTAATAAAATATAACAAACATCAAGTTTAACTGCAGCGGAACAAGCAATCCATTAGAAGAGTCAAGTAGAGAATAAAATCTACTATCTTCTATGATTTAAAAGTTTTATCATTACTTTTATCGCTGAGACTCAGCTTAATAAATAATCCATATCATCCATGCACTACGACCAAGGATATTCATTAGTATCACGACCACAAATTATCCATGCACTAGGAGCCAAGGATATTCGTGTATTCATCAATGGTCATGATCATGCCAACAACTGTCCATCAATGCACTACGGGCCAATGAGGACTTTTTCCACATCATTTGTAACATTACGGTCATGATTACACCGAATAGTCCCTGGTCATTATCATACCAAGTCCATCTATGCACTACAGGCCACATATGAATTTCAACATAATATAAATATGAGGATGATGACAATGATATAAGAATTCAATAAAACAAGTTCAAGAATTAATTTATCTAGGAACTAATAATGTCCAAATTGTCAACATGATACTTCTTTGTAGAGTAACACTCAAGAATGCTCAGAAGAATATTTCCATGAAAAGATACTGGATGAAGCGCAAATATCAAGGATATTCCACTAATTTCATGGAGTATAGAAGTCAAAACTGTGACAACCCAGAAATCCGGATTGTCCAGAAATTAAGATTTAAAGAATTAGTTATTAATCAAATGAATTTTTATTAATACTATTCTGTGCTATGTGTTTATTAATTGTTCTATAACCTAGGATGATTATAAGTCGGGAGGATTCTGGCTACAAGCTAGATTGAACGAGTAAGAATTTTCAAGACGAAAATAAAAGTTTTCCGAGAACAAAATATTTTCGGGAAAAAAGACGAAATAGGCATTATTCATCCGTTTCTGCTCGGAGATTTATTTTGAAATTCCGAGAAGTTATTGATTACGTAAAATGTTGAGACGTGATGGAATATTCAATAATATTTTAGTTATGGCAAAAACGAAGTTTTTGCCTGCGGACTCAAAACCTAAGGGTTTAGAAAAGTGAGTTCCGAGAATGTAATGAGTACGTATAATAACTAGGGTTATTACACGCGAGAAATACGAGTATGATACGAGTTATTATACAAGTATAGTACGAAGATTAGTACGACGTATAATACCAATATCGTACGAACGATATACGAAGAGAATACGAGAATACGAGAATGGAATGCGTAGAATACGATTAGTCTTAATGGACTTTGTGTTCATGGAATTTTTAGCAACCAATTGGACTTGGATTATGTCAAGCCCAATGATTTGTGAAATCAAGCCCAAGTTAGGCCCAATTAGAATTAGGGTTAAAGCCCAAACCAAGAAAAAAAATCGCGGATCGAACCGATGGGTAAATAGATGGGTAAGAACCATTGGGGCAACCCATGGGGTGACCCATGAGCATGTGGGTCGGCCACTTGGCCACCAATTAAGGGTGGTGGCCAAGTTAACTTGGTGGCTAAGATGTGGAGGAGGTGGGAATAGTAACTTTAGGGATAAAATGACTAAAGTGCCCCTAATCTTGGTTTTCTATAAATAGAAAGCTTAAGTTCATTATTTTGAGCTTTTAAAAATCGTACTCTTTGAGAGAGAAAGAGAGAGGGTTCGGATGGAAGAAGAGAGGAAGAGGAATGAGGAAAAGCTAGCTCGATTGCACGCTTTGTCCGACGGAAGGATATTAAAGAAGAACGGTAATCCGAACACTAATTTCTTCTAAATTTTCTTTAAGTTTTTATGTTCAAAAACATAACTTAATGAAGATAAGAAGTAGATTAAGTTAGAAATGATTTCATAAGGTTGAAATCGTAAGAAAATGAAGAAATAAAAATAAGAAATTTAGTTTATAAATTTCTTAAGCAAGTATAAGATTCCTGAGGATTTTGAGCGATCCGAATGAATATTATGAATGAGTAGGTGAATTAGTAAGGAATGATGTTCTATAACATCAAATTCCAAGAAAAAGTGAAATTGTAATCCAAAATATCGATTTAAATGAAGAACGAACGAAGAACGCGAAGAACACACGAAGAACACGAAGAACGTTGTTGATGGACAAATTTAAAACCATCGTAGTATAAATGTTGTTGATTGACAAGTTTAAAACCATCACGTATATGTTAGATGCTTATTGCTTGGTTAGGAACGTTAGAAACGTTCATGAAGAACGGATTAAAACTTAGCTATAACGAAGTTATTGCGAAAATTTTGTAAAAGAAGAACAAAAATTTTAAAGTTAATAAATGAACCCGAACATTTAGGCTTTCATAAGAATTTAAGAGAACGTATAAAACGTGAGTCGTGGACATAAGAACGAACTAATTTCGAGTTCGGATGACCTAATTACGGACGAACGAACAAAGAACGTTAAAAACGTTAAAATAAACGAAGGGTGAAGATTAAGCCAATTGAATGGCATGTTAATGGATTCAGAACAAAGTTTTGTCTATGGTAATCGAAGTACGTAAGATAAGGAAGAGAATGGCTTTGGAATGACCTCGTTCTGAGTTATAACGAAGAAGTTATGAGATTTTGAAATCAGCGTCTCAAGCTTGTAAAAGACTTAGAAAAATTTTCTAGGTTTCATATTCGTACCGCAGCCATGAAGTTGTGCCTTGGAAGGTCGGTAAGGCAGCCTGAGCTCGGCCATAATCGTCGTCTGAGAGTAAGCCAGCAATGAGAGAGATAACAAAGGACTTGGCACCGCAGCGCCAGTCCGGGAAGAGAGGAGAGAGAAGTAGGTCGCACGTTGTGCGATGCGAGATGAAAGGAAGGGCACGCAAGCGTAGCCAGCCAAAGGTGCGAGAAAATATCGAAAATGAGATTTTAACTGCTCAATTTCTCGGGGGATGCGCAAGAAAGAAATATGAATATAATGTTCAACTAATGTAACACTTAATCAAGTGTTTTAAACCTTTAATAAGGTTGAACGAAAAGATTAAACGAGATTAAAGGACAAAGAATGTAGATGCGGGTTATAGAACCGATATCCGGGGAACGTAGTCGCGATAAATGAACGTGAGGGATTGCTATGGTTGTGATTCCTTAGACGTTGAGTGATGAAGATAACAAGTAACATTTCGATGTTATGTTGTGATAATGAGAGATAAGTGTAAAGTGTATAGACGCTGTGAACGCGACGTTATTGCGATGAACGATCGGTCTTAGCATACAATGATCTGTATGGCTTCGATATTAAGAAAGAATAATGAACATGGGATTCATGGGATGGATAACGATCAAAAGCAATTAAAACCTGGAATAAAGGTTTAGTGAAAGATTAAGAGACGAGCAACGTGAACGTTGAATACGTAAACGATCCTCGTGAATCGTATTCGCGTTGGACGAACGTTATAAGTATACCCTGGTTGTATGACATAGACGTTGACGAAGGTAGTACGAAAAATATGAATTGTTGAGAAAGCCGTAACGAACGGTAATAAGATTAATGAAAGTCGAATGTGATACGGATAAGAATGAGTCCTGAGGTATGGCAATTGCTTGCCAGAAAGCCATAAGGAATAAGAAATTGACTTAACGAACATTATTATTTAATAGTTCGTATAAGTTAAGATAAATTTTTGTTATGGTACAATCGTAACCTTTGATGGTTGACATATGGGAGCTGGGCTAAACAATTCCTTCAGAGAGCGAAGGTATATACGAAACTGGCAACCGATCTAACTCACTGTGATGGCAGTGTAGATGAGACGGGAACTTGTTTGTTGGTTTTTTTGTGGGAAACCACTCAGAGTACCATATGGACTACTAGCAGAGAAGCGATGTGTGCTAAGTCCTAGCGAACTTATAAGAAGAAGATAAGAATGTAAATCATCAAAGATGATGAACATTTTGAGTAAGACATCTCCGTATGTCATGAAACCGTTAGTCGCGTAAAATTATATTGTTAGAACGCGAACCTTAAGAAATAAAGTTAAGTAAACCAATGCGTAAGTCAAGTATATGACTAATTGGTGTATTTTTTATTTCCTTATGTGTTATAGGGATTGGAATGAGCAGTTCAGCGTAAGCTGTAGCTATGCGTAAGGCAAGTTTCCTAACTTCATTCATATTTTAAATGAATGCTAGTTTTTTAAACTTCTCAGATGTTGAACTTGAGAAGTTACGTACATGTCTTGAATGTGCGATATTTGTACAAGGTGGTAGAATGTATGAGGCCTTGTGCCACAATGTGAACACTTCGGTGTTTCTATGAGATGAATTGTTCTATGTTTGAACTGTTCAATAAAAGAATGTTCTATTTATACATGAACCGTTATTGTAAGTCCGTGCTATTGATTCTAGCCAGACAGAATGTGCATGAAAGAGAGTAGAGAATGAAAGTATTTCAAATTGCATGTAACTAATATTTTAAGATGATAGGAATGAAGACTATTCCTATTATTCAAGCTGCTTCATAACCTTTGTTCGGTTATTAAAGTCTGAAAAGAATGTTAAACTCTTGAAGTTGTTTGTTCAAATGTTATGACTTGCTGGGCAACTGAATGCTCACACTTGCTTTAAATAAAAAACATTTTTAGCGAACGATGTTAGAAAGAACTTAAGGATCCCATATAGATCAAGCTGACGGTATCCAGATGAAGTGCCATTCAGGATTTGAATGAACGAGAAGATCAAGTAAAGACTTGTAATGTAGAAAGATGAAAATTAAACTATAGACTAGTTTAATGAACTGTATGTATCATTGGTGGCAGATAAAAGTCACTCTTGTAAGATGAAAGGAATAATGTAATTATCATTATTTGTAATGAGGAAAATTATAAGGTTTTTAGAACCTGGGATTTGAGAGTGTATGTTGTTATATTTCAGTATATAATGATGTATGCAGGATGAATGATGTAATCGTGACGTATGAAATCCGGGTGTGAAGATAGACCGGATTTCGGGGCGTTACAAAAACTTTAACCAACTGAGTATAATAAAGAATGGAATAACAAAAGAAATTACCAGACATGCGATAGACCGCACAGACAGGATATTCCAATAGAATAATAAATAATAGAACCAGGTCATGCGTAAATGCACGATGAGGATGTTCAAATGAATAATAAACAATCGGAACCAGTCACGCGTAAACGCATCGGCTGTGATGTTCCAACAGAATAATAAAGAATGCAATAACAGAAGAATTTCACCATGTATGCTATGAGGGCCTCGAATCCGAGGTCCCGAATCACCGCGGATCCGGTTCGATCATTCTATCACTATTACTATATTTACGAAAGATATAAACATAAATTGTTTATACAATACATTACAAACTATTTCCCAAGGTCGAGTAACCTTAACTTAATACACAATACATAACTTGTCTAACACATAACATTATTATTAAACTATACTAGTACAAAACTAATCGCGCACATTAACTTTAATCTGGATCTGTCTTTAATCTTTCCTTGTACCTGACGCGTTCGTCTTAATCTGCAATGTTTATCATGATATAGCAAGGGTGAGCATAAAAGTTGCCCAGCAAGTTTAAATTCAATAATATATTGATATATCATGATTGAAATGATTTGAATAATTGGCTGGCTATAATTCAACAATATAATTGTGAACTAGCAGGAACAAATTTATGACTGAACAAGTATTATACATGAACAAATATATCTGAACCAACCGGTAATGAAGGTGATCAGCCTTTCATACCGGACTTAGACATGCAATATGTATGTACAGTACAATTCATGGCAACCAAAGAATGATTAATCATAAGCTTATCCAAATAAAACACTCTTAGTAAAGTTAAGTAAAAATAAACTTGCACGAATCAGATTGATTCTTAGCTACGCAATTTATATCGCTTTATCCAAGACCTAATATTAGTAATATAGATCTCCAATATTAGAATAATATCATCACAATATAATACTATTATATATATATATAGATATACACAGAATAACCTAAACACATAACACATAACACATAATCCTATCAGTCTATAATACATATAGGACTCGGTATCAAGTCAAACTATTACGATTAAAGTTGAACTGACACAAATCGACATCCCACCGATTCTAAATCGAGAACAAATCTCGAGTTTAAGTTCAATTAAACTCTGCCTAACACTTCACAATTAACTTAAATAATTTTATTAACAGTCGAAATATTTTTCGTAAGCTCGTAATAATTTTCAAATAATTATTATCATTTATCATGAATTTTCCTTTATTAAAAACGTATTTAAATAAATTAAATACCACATAATTCCTTTATCATTAATATTTATTTATTATCAAATATTAATGAAAATCATCACTTAATATTATAATATATTTATAACATATCAAAGTATTTTTAAATATGATTTTTAAACACTTAAATTTATTATCCAGAAATTACTATTAATATTAAAATATTAATATTTTCATGACAAAATATCAAAAGTTATATTTTATAACTTCAAATATTTTATAACACTTAAATTTTTTTATATGATTTATAAATCATTAATTTATTTTTTCTTAATTTATTTAATATATTTATTAAATAAACTAATTATCATTAATATTGATTAATTAATGAAATTCATCACAAAATATCAAAAGTTACTTAAAATAAATTAAAATATTTTATTATACCATAATATTATTTTTCATAATTTTTCATGTATTTAAATCATTTATTTAATATTATAATTAAATAAATTAAATACCATTTATATTCCAAAAATATTAAACAGTTATGAAATATACTCTAAATAATTAAAAAATATTTTTCAGACTTTAAAATAATTTTTAGGAATTTATTTTGCATTTTTAATAATTAAAAATCATTTTTATCTATTTTTAAATAATTTTCAGAAAAATCAGAAATTAAATAAATAGAAACCGTCGCTAAAGGGCCTTATAGCGACAGACCCGTCGCTATAGGTGTTCTTGGTGTGTTCTTGAGCTGCCCAGAAACTCATCGCCAATTGACAGGGTGGGTGGTTTGACTGATTCTAAAACTTTTTTGTTCATGATTTTGGGAAATCTAATGTATTGATGATGTATTATAGGTGTAATTCTATCATAATCAATCAAGTTAATGGCTATTAAACAATCTACCAGATAGATCTAATCCTCCAAAATACTTGTCAGAGGCTGTTCTTCATTTCTGGGTTTTCCAGAAATGAAGAATAATTCGGGTTAGGTACGTTGGAGCTTCGTAACTTGAAATTTGGGTCTGTTTTGTGTGAGGTAAAGGTTCTATCATGTATTCCATATGTCAAGGTACATGTATCATTCACCAAATAAGTCTAATAGCATCACACACAGCGACTAAGCATGGTCAAAGTTCTGACAAAAAAACATGATATTAAGAATCTGGGTTTTTCCAGATTTTTACAACAGCTGGTGGTCAACGATAGTTTGACAGTGATTATACGCCATTCCATTTATGATCTAAGTGATATAAAGTCCTCCTTTTGTAGTACTGATACTAGACTACAAGCCAACAAAACAAACATGTCTAAAACATTAACATACAGCAAGATCTAGCGGCTACAAAACGTTGTCAGAGGTTACTGGAATTCTAGGCTGCCCAGAATTCATCTTTCCATGAACAGTCAACAGGTTTTGACCGTTCATATCTGGAGATCTAGACTTTCTATGGATGTGATTCCACTTCCAGTCTACTCTCCTCATGACATAGAACAAATCCAAAACATAAAACACAGAAAACATCTACAACACACGAATCTAGAGTCCCTGACATTTGACTGTCAGACCTTAAAATTAGGGTTCTTGGTCAGTTTTGAAAACTTGATTTTCGTGCCTTTAGATGTTATAGATCCATGATCTATCAACCCAGATCACTTATAGACACCTTAATACACAACTTTAACCAATCATTAACAACATTTAACATCAAATCACTGATTTCTAAATTTTTAGGATTTATACCTCTTTTAGCTTTGATCTTGGATTCTGATCCTTGAATCTGTTATGGGAATGCTAAAAGATGATCCTAGCTTAACTTTCTCACTTCCCCACTCTTCATTTCCAAAATTTTAAGAGAGAGAGTCTTTGGAGGAAAAAAATGAAAAGTAAAGTAACCTTTCTCTCTCTTTGATCTATATAATTGTTATATGTAATGAAATGGCTGGGAAATAATGGCTGATTGCTGTGATTTTAAAGTCAAGGAGTTGCTAGGGTTGTTCACCAACTCTCACACTTGGCAAAAATCTAATAATGCACTAAAGGGTATAAATGTTATTTCCTTTTATTTCTAGAATTATTCTTTGTTGCAAACCCTTAGGGTTTAGGGTTTGAACCATTTAGGGTTTAGGGTTTAATCCAATTTTAGGGTTTAGGGTTTTAACCCTTAACTTGCAATTTGATTTTCTGAAATTTTCAATTTAGGTTTTTTTAAAAATAAAAATTTAATATTTCTAAATTATAATTAAGATTTTCTATTTATATTAAATTTCTTAATCATAACTTAAATCTTGCTAATTAGGATTAGTATTTCCTAATTAAAATTTACTAATTAAGCAATTAACGACAAAATTGGTCATTAGGGTTTTAAAACCGTAATTAGGGTTTTTTTTAAAAAATAATATTTCTAATTTAGAAATTAGATTTCGTAATTATATTAGGGTTTTCTAATTACTCATAACTTTAAAATTAGGATTAATATTTCCTAATTAACATTTAAAATTATTAAACTAACAATTAGGTTTTCCCTTATAAATTAGGGTTTTTAATCCAGAAATTAGGGGTTTTCAAATTTTGAAATTAGGGTTTGCTAATTAATTAAGCTTTATCCTAATTAATATTATAATTATTTACACTTACGCCATTAAGTTCCCAATTTAGGGTTTCATACACCGAATTAGGGTTTTGGATTCCCGGCTGAAGTTGTGGTTTCCGAGCCCGATTTTAGGGTTTCTTGTAATTCGCTAGGGTTTTCTAACCTAACGCGTTGACGTTCTTAATATATACTTAGGGTTTGTTACAGATATCGTTTATCCGGGTCAACCTTGACCATAACCACATCTTTGTATAATATCTGACAACCATATACACAGAATATTTTCACGTATTTCCTTAATCTTGAATAATTCACCTAAATCCTTCACAGAATTTTGAAATCCTCAAAACTCCATCTTAAAAATATCAAACGCATACACTAATTTTATGTCGAAGTTCTAATTTTGAACATTAAATCAATTAATAAAATTTAAAAAAAAATATTCCAAATTCTCGGGTTGTCACATATGCAGTACTTTGCATAGGCAGGTTATTCCAACATAATAATAAATAATGGAATAACAAAAGTTCTTTAACTTAGAAGAAACTGGATATAGGAAAATGAGGTAGCAGACTTCTTTTCTTCTTTCTTTCTATAACTTTCTCTCTCTAGAGTTTCAGTGAATTCGTAAAAAATAATGAAGGAATAAGCTTCTATTTATAAGAGAATGGAAAGACACTGTGTAAGGATTTATGACGGACGTAATAATTCATAACTCACAGGCATCAGACGAAACCTTTGCTTGATTGAATTTCAATGAATTTTCCTAATACAACAAAATTTAAAATTATATATATATATATATAACTATTGGATAAAACTGTTGGATGTTTTCAATATATATATATATATATATATATATATATATACTACTTCACCATTCCCACATTCGACCCCAATTCACTTGAGGAATAATTACTCCCACACAAAAAAAATCCTTTCATTCCCCCACTAATTATATATATATATATATATATATATATATATATATATCGAATGATTATTTTAAAAAAATGGGAAAATGGGGGTCCATAAAATACATCAAAAATTACAATAAATACTTCATAAAAATCACCTCAATATTTTTAACAACATTTATCATCATTATTACCAGGTCGTTCCCAGGAAAGAGGGGGCTTTGCAATAAGAATTTCTCTCTATTGGCGCACAATTAGGTGACCAAACATCTCCTTGACATAACTTGTAGACATCATTAATATTGCAAATAATAATATTAATAACTCTGTCATCTCAATTATTGATTTAATAATATATAAATTATCGACAATAATTGAATCAAATAACGTGAGATACTATGCAACAATTACTATAGCAATAATTGAACAAAACTGAGTGAATTCTCACGTAATCATCAATAATCAATATCGTGTGCTACTATGCAACCACGCGTATTACTGTACTCTTAACACCGGTGTTTCAACAGTTAACGGTAAAACTTCCGCCGTTATTTTCATAAAGTATTTTTGTCATTTTTTCAATCCGACAATAATTCTGTTGTGGGGTCCACCAATGATTGTCTTAGATTATCTGAATATTCCTATGAAAACGAATATTCACCAATTAATCGAATATTATATAACAACTTGCGTACTTTGCAAAATTTATAAATTTTACCCACAACTATAACATTATATCAAATTCATTCCATAATATTCAAAAATGATATTTATAGAAAATACATCTTTATTCATAAAAGTTGGGGTCTTAAATATATAGTTTCATGTCACACCATTAAATTAATTTAATTAACTCAAACTTATAATTATAATAATTATAATTCCCATTGTAATATACTTAATAAATCTTTACATATCTAATTTAATTAATAAATTAGATCAAAACAACATTTTATTTAATTTAATTATTTTCTTAAATATTAAGCAATTAATTTAATTTAATTATTTCCTTAAATTAAATCCTTCAAATAAAAATAACATTATTCAATTTAATTTATACTAATCAATTTAGTTACTAAATTAATTCACCATAACTTTATCAACCATATATTTATCTCAATAAATAATTTAATTAAAATATTTATTTAATTCAATAAATATTTAAAATTAATTACAAAATTCATTTAATTTCTTCAATAGTTAACTTAACTATTAAACCTCACTTTCCCAATATATGAATAGATATTTCTCTTGTCACTAGATCATATATTTCAACATATATAGCACATGTATATTCATACTCAAACTCAAAACATCTCATAATAAGAATTGTAATTATTAAATTCTTATTTTAATAATTTATAAAATTTCGAGATGTCACATCTTTCCCCCCTTATAAGGATTCCGCCCTCGGAATCAATGAAACCTCCCTTACACGGTTTTCACAAAATCTCTTTTCAAAATTTATCGTTGAATAACTTCAACACATTATCTTAATATAGGTTTTATTTATTACCACTACCACCATTCTTCATAATAAATTCTTGTAAGTTTTATTTCATAAGCTTTCACTTGAACTCAATTATATTTTGATTATTATATATTCATTAACCCTTTCATTTCCTTTTCTAAGGATCGTTATCATAAACATTCGGGATATTACATTCACCCTTTCTTCTAAGAATTTCGTCCTCGAAATTTTGACTTACTAATATTCGTTCCTTCCATTTATCAAAATATATTTTAAGTTAATATATATTTATTCATTAGGTTCTGCAACCAAATTCTTTCTCGAAGGATCTTTCTAAGATCATCATATTCCTCACCTCTTCATCTTCTAAGAATTTCACATTTTCTCTTCTTCTGGAATTTCATTTATTTCTTGAAATTATTATGTTTTGCTTAATTTTTCTCATTCTTTCCACTTTCACCTTTCAGAATAATAAGAATCTTCTACAATTGCTCAATAATGGGGAAGCGATATGAATAACATGAATTCAAAAGATTCTAAATCATGTTGAGGGGTCATAAGACCTTGAACTACGTCCCTAGGTTATCAAGTATCTCGACTTGAAACTTTAACAATCATAAGACTATACGGACCTTGAACTCTTCACCAGGTTCAACAGTGCATCACCATTGTAAACCATCATTAACAGAATGTTTAGCAATCACACTGACTGAAAACACTCTCTGCAAGTACTCTAGGTGATCAACTTATCGTACCCCTACGTCGTGCACAACGTATTACATCTTAACTTCGTAACGACTATATTCATTACTTTCGGAACCATTGTCTATGATAACATGTCCCCCTTTACAAGGTTGTTCACCTCAGCTTTTCAACATCTGAATCCGCACCAAAACAATTTGGTTTGGCATAACTTTTCAATAAACGCTTGAATTTCATGAACATCTTTCAATAATCGTCTAGCTTAATCAAATAGCATAGACTTCTACAATAATTCGAACATCAATCAAAATATACATATACACACACATATATATATTCTCGTATCTTAAAGAAATCTTAAACATCATTTTATGACGTCATGATACCGCACCGCATTTATAGTCCGCTTGAGGATTCCGTCATTTTGTGACTTTGTTATACTGCATCATACCATAGTGGGCTGACAATCCTTAGATCACATCCAACACTAAGAAATTTTGCATTTATAACTCCATCGTTTTTATCATCTTTCAACCAGGTTCCATGATGCATTAATGATATAAAATACATTTTGATATTTTTAAATCATTTTCGTCTAGCCGAAATAATTAGCATAGACTATTCTTTAAACATTTCAAAAATCTTTAAAAATCAGTTTTAGTGATATCATATCTGAACAGGTAATGATGTGTCAGTGTTCCGAAGTCCACACATACACATTTGTCACCATGCGTTGAGAGTAAAAATTCATTTTAAAAAGGCACATAGTGTGAATTTAGCTTGATGTAAAAAAAAAAAATTGAAGTCTAGCATAGCTAGAAGATTTGGAAAAACCTATGTCTCTACTTTCTATATTAATTCATTGCTTAATAGATTACTATCATCCTCAATACTCCATTCACACTTAATTATACCCCAGTTCATTAAACTTACCGCACATTGGAAGATCAGGACTTGCCACAATAATATGAGTTTAAGAACTTATCCTAGTCAGACCATAAGCGTCCATTTGCTGAGGGGTTCAAAACATACCATATTATTGTGAGTCACGAACTTACCATATGCATTAGTTTAAGAACCGCACCTATTCCTAATAATATTTGACTAATCTTAATAGTTTGTAACTATCAAATATACACATGAGAAAAGAATCACCTTTTCACCACATATACATAGATAGCGCGACACCGACATTCCAATGATTATCATTGTAATAAACTGAGCGCAAGCACAAAACCCTCGCCTAACTCTATTGAGTCCTCAATTGAAATTCCACATAACTCTATCTTACTCTTAACTTGCTCTTTGCTCGATACAAATTCCTCGTATCACATTATCTATAACTCCTCATGAGTTTATCTTGTACTATTTCATAGTACATTATAATTATTCAAACATTACAAACCATCTTCATTTTATAACTTAAACAGATCACGTCGTGATCTTATTCTATAATCATCTCCCTTAAAATTCTTTTCTTAACTCGTGATCGTTTTATTTTAAGATCATCTTTCTTTCCCTTTTTCATCATTTACGTCATTATTCGCTATCTTGGCTATTGCCATTTCTTATCTTTATATCTCTTCAAGAATCTTCTTGTTTATATAACAATTCCTACTTTAAGAATTTCCAACTTCATTTATATTGTTCAACATTTCATTCAAGTTCTACATTTTCATCATACGTATCCACTTTCTAAACTTGGTACACATCGAGTCTCTACTAGTTTCAATATGGTACGCTGAGTGGTTTCCCACAAATAACCAACAAACTAGGTTCTGAGTTGCTAGTTCTTATATACCTCCGCTCTATGAAGGAATCGTTTACCCCAGATATCATACATCAACCATTAAAGAGTACAATTGTACCATACTTAAATATAACTGTTTGATTCTTAACTTCTTTATTTCTCTCTTCTTATAGAAATTGTCTATTTATTATCACCTTACATTCTTATTATTGGAGTTGGGTAACCCCACATTCATATTTCTTATAACTCTGTGAGATTCTTCTTTGAATCCTTTCACGCACGTTTTAATCCCTTCTATATAAATTTCTTAAATTACTTCTTATTATCCAAACTCTATTTGAGCTTATTCTTTCATTATCTTCACCTTCCTTCTTTAAGGTTATAGCCTACGGTACTCCTACCTAAGGTTTATAACATACGGCTTTGATACCAACTGTAACGACCCCAAAATTCATACAATTTAATTATTAACTTCGGTCGTTAATAACACATGTACCTTCTGATTTTACATCATAATTCGATGTTAAACTTTATATAATGCGGAATAATTTAAACTTTTATATCTTCTTACTTTAATTCCCTGAATCAAAACTGTTGGGAGAATGCATATTATGATTTGAAGTTTTAATGTATATGCTCATGATTATTTGTAAAGTCCTTCACGTAAGATATGTACAAGGAATTAGTGATAGATCAAATTTGTTAGGTTGATCTAAGCTCTTAACGTATATCATTCTGTAAAGGAATGTATAGATAGAAAGATCAAAGTTGTTAGGTTGATCCTGAGATGTAATAGATAGGCTTCGAAGAAATCGGAGTGTATAAATCTGATCAACATTGCAGAAGTCAAGGCAGAAATGTAGAGCTTAGAAGATGTAGTGTGCCTGCCTTGAAGGGCCTCTTCAGGAATCGTAGAGGGGTCCCAATGTCTGTCGAACCAACTAAACAATCGTAGTGTGCTGAAGGGAACGTAGAGTTTACAAGTGAACAATCGTAGAGTGCTCTCGAAATCGTAGAGAGCTACAAGTCAAGCAAGCAAAGATCGTAGTATGCAAAGGTTTAAGAAGAATCGTAGTGCTCTCAGCTGATAGCATCAGACCAGGCACCAAGACGACAAGTCACTACGATCTGTATTGCAGAATACCACGATCTGAATCGTAGAGCATCTGTCTTGTGTCAGAAAACGTCGAGCCTCATGATTTATGTGGAAGACAGATTCCAACATAAGAGGAATGGATTCTAAACGCTGCAGTACTCACCAGTCCCAAAGACACAAGAAAATATCTTTAGTATGCAACAAAGAGGCGTATTGAAGAAGCTAAGGAAGGTACCATTGGTAAGGGAGGAAACACCTTTTCGTGTGTTAAAGTGAGAAAGCGATCTGCAGGTGTCGGTGAGCTAGAATGCGCTTTGTAAGATGTGCAGAAATATCTCCATCAAAGATCAGAAAGGTCAAGCGCATTTAATGTCTCAACGGATGGATCCAACGGATAGTTTTCAAGATCACATATATGCAAATCAAGCAGATGACAGAGAAGAAAGCAAGCATTGAACAAACAATGTGAACAACTCTCAAGCTCAACTCTACGATCTGAGAATTTGCAAAGCTTTCTCAGCTACTCAGTTCTTTCAAACAAGTGCTTAAACAGCAACTGAGTAGCAACCATCAAGAACTCAACATCTATCAATCAACTGAAGAAGAGTACCAAGTCTGCTGGACTTAAAGAGTTCTAAGTGAACTGTAAGAGAGCCAAGTCTGCTGGACTTGAAAAGTTCAAGAGTGAACTAAGAAGTTCCTAGACTGTTGGTCTAGAAGGAATCTGTGTGATTCAGAAGTTGTAAAAGACATCCTTAGTGGATATCCTACTCGTTGAGTAGAAGAGTGGACTAGGAGCTTTAAGTTCTCTAAACCACTTAAACCGATTGTGTCTTTTACATTCATACTATAACTGTTATATCTACCATAACTGCTATAACTGCCTCACTCTCATAACTCCACTTCTTTGTAAAGAAGATTAAAACAAATATAAATTCCGCTAAGTTTTAATCATCATTAAAGAATAAGTTTAAAAACGAAAAGATTTTTAAATATCTATTCAACCCCCCCTTCTAGATAACTATTGTGTCAACTAGGAACTAACAATTGGTATCAGAGTAGGTTCTATTATACAGCTTACAAGCCTTAGTAGATCCAATGGCACACGTACCAAGCGAATCTAGAACTGGAGGAGGAAGCAAGCCACCAATGTGCAACAAGGATAAATTTGCAAACTGGAAAGTCAGGATGCAAGCTTACATGGACTCAATAGATGAAGATCTATTTGAGACCGTTCAAAATGGGCCCTATATTCCAATGAAGCTTGCTCCAACCACTGATGATCCAAACAGAATACAAATCAAGGTTAAAGAAGAATGGACAGACAACGAGAAGAGAGCTATCCAACTTGACAAAAAGGCCAAGAACATCCAGTTCCAATCCTTAGAATACGATCTTTTTGAAAACATTGTCAACAACAAAACAGCTAAGGAGGTTTGGGAATCATTGTTGATCATGCACGAAGGAACTGAAGAAGTCAGAGAAAACCAACAATCTCTTCTGACACAACAGTATGAGATGTTTGCTCATGTTCAAGGAGAGAACGAGACTGCCACTTATGAGAGATTCAACGTTCTGCTCAACTCTCTACGAGCATATTAGAAGATCTATCCTAACAAAGATCTGATCATAAAGTTCATGAGAGCCCTACCGAGCAAGTGGGATGCCAAAACCACTGCTATAAGAGAGTCAAAGAATCTTCACAAGATGACAGTTCAACAACTATATGGAAATCTCCTGACATACAAACTGGAGTGAACTCAACGAGCTGAAACCCTATCAGAAAGAAGAAGGAAGGATAAGGGTGTTGCTCTCAAGGCAACTGAAAATGCGTCAATGGTCAACACTGAGATTGACTCTGATTATGATGAAGACGATGATGAAGATCTTGCTATGCTGGTAAAAAGATTGAGAAGATTCATACGTCAAGGAAAAACTAGCAAGCCAAAGAAGGTCAGCAACTACAGCAGCCAGGAGCAAATAAATGATCTATGCTACAACTGCAAAAAGCCTGGCCGCTTCATTGCCAACTGCAACAAACCTCTAAGAGAAGAACTAAAAAAGAAATAGCGTGCAAAGAAGGAATACAAAGGAAACAAAAGGCCTCAGAAGAGAGACAAAAGCCTGGTAGCTGGAGGATCATGGAGCGATTCAGACAATGACTCCAATGCTGACTCCGGAGATGATGAAGAACCACAAATGGCTAATTTGTGCTTAATGGCCAAACATACAAAGGACAAACAAAACCTCAACATTCATGACATAAGTCTCAATGAGGTATTTGACTTCAACTCACCTGATGTAGACATAAATGATTTATGAACTGCACTGCATGGCATAACCATTGACCTACATCAATACATTAAGTGGTTCAGAGTTTTGTCAAAGGATCATTCACTTCTTCAAGAGGAGAAGAAGAAAGTTCAAGAAGAGCTTGAAACAGCCCTTCTAAGTACTAATCTTCTCTCCAAGCTTGAGGCTGAGAATGAAACCTTTAAACAGACAAACACACTCAATGCACAAAGAGAATTTAATCTAACCTCTAAAATTGAGGAACTAGAAAAAACTATCTCTGCATGGAACAAATCCTCATCATCCATGGATTCCCTGCTCTCTAGTCAGAGGAGCACATTCCACAGAACAGGCTTAGGCTTTGGGGAATCCATTCCAGAGCCATGTGTGGAAAAGACAAAGGAAACTAGCACTAGTAATACCTCAAGTTTTAGTAGAAGCATTACCTTTGTGAAATCCTCACAGAAGGAAGACCAAGTTAAACCTTGTCCTACTGTCTTCATTCATACTCAAAGGAGTAAAGGATCTCATGCTGGTCTGGGATTCATAAAAGAGAAGAGTAACCTAACCACTACTCACCAACCTCGAAGAATCGTAGAGTCAAGCAAGACCAACTCTACGAATCAACTGGGAAGGTATAGTAGAGGTAAGGCACACTCATCACTATTTATGAAATCCAAGGACACGTGGAAGAATGAGAATCAGTTTAACAGAAGGACAACTAAAGAACCACACAAGTCCAAATGGAGGATGAATCATCATACACACAGGCATGCATCATACTAGATGTTTTACATGTAATAAATATGGTCACAAGGCTGCCAAGTGTTATTATAATTCCATGCATGTAAGACCCAAGATTAAACAGATTTGGGTCCCCAAAGGCACTAACAAAGAACGACCCATGCAAATATGGGTACCAAAATAAAGGCTCAATATTTTGACAGGAAAAGAGCTCCACGATCACCACATGGTATCTGGACAGTGGATGCTCAAGGCACATGATCGGGAACAAAGCCCTCTTATCTAACTACATAGAGAATGAGGGTCCCTCAGTCATCTTTGGAGAAAAAGACTCAGGCAAGACTAGAGGATACGGCTCTGCTGGCAATGGTGCAGTATCTTTCAGCAAGGTAGCATATGTGGAAGGTCTCCAACACAACCTTCTAAGCATCAGCCAACTCTGCGACAAGGGTCATCAAGTGACATTCCTCAACAACCAATGTCAAGTCAGAGATTTGAAGACATCTGCTGTAAAGCTAAACAGGATAAGAGAAGGAAATGTCTACACAGTGAATCTTGGTCAACTAAGCTCAGATGAGATAATATGTTTTCTGGCAAAAGCATCTAAAGAAATGAGTCAAGGCTGGCATGTAGCGGTTGTCTCACTTAAACTTCAAGAGCATGTCCAAATTGGCATCAAAAGATCTCATAGCTGGCCTACCTAAGTTTAACTTCGTAAAAGAAAGTCCATACAATGCCTGTCAGCTTGGAAAGCAAACCAGAAGCTCATTTAAAAGCAAAACTGCCAACTCTATAGACAAGCCCCTGCAAATGCTTCACATGGATCTATTTGGGCCAATTCCAATAACTAGTCTTGGAGGAAAAAGATACTCTCTAGTTATAGTCGACGACTACACCAGATTCATATGGGTATTCTTCCTAACTTCAAAGGATGAAACGAGCTCCCAGTTAATGAAGATGTTCAGACTGGTGATCAACGAGAAAGGAGAGAAAATCAAGGCCATAAGGAGTGATCATGGCAAAGAATTCGACTTCTCAGAAATGGACCAGTTCTGCACAGACAATTGGATCAGTCATAACTTCTCAGCTCCACAAAATCCTCAACAAAATGGAGTAGCTGAATGAAAGAACAAAACCTTGATAGAAACTAGAAGAACTCTACTTGCAGCAGCTCATCTGCCTGAATACTTCTGGGTAGAAGCTGTCAACATTGCATGCTACACGCAGAACAGATCACTGATACACTCTACGATCAAGAAGATGCCCTACGAACTATGGAAAAGAAGAAACCCAAGTGTCAGCAACTTTCATGTTTTTGGTTGTGCATGCTACATTCTCAACAATGGAAAGTAGTACCTGACAAAATTTCAGCCCAAGTCAGACGAAGGAATCTTTCTTAGATATCCCACAGACAGTAAGGCTTATAGAGTGTTCAATAAAAAGACACTGAGTGTTGAAGTCTCAATTCATATCATCTTCGATGAAACAGACTCAAACAACACAGTGCTTCAAGGCACTATGACCGATAATGCAGACACTACGAATGAAATCGTCGAACCCAACACTACGATCGTAGTGCCAGATAAGGAAATCGTTGAGCAACAAAATGAGATCGTAGAAAGGTCTATGCAAGACAATGAACCTCCACACCAAGAAGAAGAAATAGATCTTGAAGACTTAAGACAAGAAGGCATCGGGGACGTATGTCCCAACCGTAATGAGATGGGCGGAGATCACACTCAGGATCTAACCATTGGAGATCCGAGTGCTAGAGTCAAAACGAGAGCTGTTTCACAAAATGAATGCTTTTATCTACGCTTCCTCTCAAAAACAGAACCAAAGAAGATATAGGATGCTATGGAAGACTCTAGTTGGATAGAAGCCATGCACAAAGAACTCAACCAATTTGAACGAAGTAAAGTATAGAGATTGGTACTAAGACCAAAGAGTCATCCTGTCATTGGAACCAATTAGGTCTTCAGAAACAAAATGGATGAAGATGAAATTATAACTAGGAACAAAGCAATACTAGTGGCAAAGGGCTATTCTCAAGAAGAAGGCATTGACTACGATGAGACATTTGCACATGTTGCCAGATTAGAAGCCATCAGAATCTTTCTTGCCTTTTCTGCTCGCATGAAATTCAAAGTCTTTCAGATGGATGTCAAAAGTGCATTCCTAAATGGAGAACTCCAAGAAGAAGTCTATGTAGAGCAACCTCCAAGTTTCATCAATCCATCTGTTTCCAATTATGTTTATAGATTAGACAAAGCCTTATATGGTCTTAAACAAACACCTAGAGCATGGTATGAAACACTAACCAACTTCTTAATTGAAAATGTGTTCACTAGAGGTAGAGTAGATACCACACTGTTTCTTAGAAAGCATAAAGATAAAGTCTTATTAGTTCAAATATATGTTGATGATATTATTTTAGGTTCTACTGACGAAAAGTTATGCAAGAGATTCTCTAAGCTGATGCAGAGCAAGTTTGAAATGAGCATGATGGGTGAGCTGAATTTCTTCCTTGGACTGCAAGTAAAGCAGACTGATGAAGGAATTTTCATAAACCAAGCCAAGTACGTCAAAGACTTACTCAAGAAGTATGGCATGGAATCAGCCTCTCCCATGAAAACGCCAATTGCTCCTGCAACCAAGCTTGACAGAGATGAAAAAGGTAAAAGTATTGATATAACTCAATACAGAGGTATGATAGTTTCTCTTTTATACCTAACTGCCAGTAGACCAGACATAATGTTTGCAACATGAATATGTGCTAGATTTTAGGCTAACCCTAAAGAGTCACATTTATCTGCTGTAAAGAGGATCGTCAGGTATCTCAAGGGTACACCTTACTTGGGGCTTTGGTACCCCAAGGAATCCTCATTTGAACTAATAGGATACACAGATGCTAATTTTGCAGGATGCAAAATTGATAGAAAGAGTACCAGTGGCACCTGTTAATTGCTAGGAAACAGACTTGTGTCCTGGTTTAGCAAAAAACAAAACTCAGTGTCTACTTCAAACCGCGGAAGGTTTAATACATTCTTTGCCGCAATTCCGTGTACTTTCGAGATCCTATGGATGAAAAATTAGCTAGCTGCCTATGGGTTTGATTTTAAATCTATTCCCATTCCCTGTGATAACACAAGTGCAATAGAAATAACTCATAATCCTATTATGCACTCTAGGACTAAGCATATAGAGATAAGGTATCACTTCATTAGGGATCATGTACAAAATGGAACTATATCTTTACAATATATCCCTACTGAAAATCAACTTGCTGATGTTTTTAGAAAACCTCTAGATGAATCAAGATTTAATAAGTTAATAAGTGATCTAGGCATGCTAAATCTACAACCATAAAATATATGCTCTAGATTGTGCTAACCATAATAGATATAAAGGCTGAACTCAAAATCATAGACATGATCAAGTGAAGTCCACGATCGTAGAGCTGAAGAGACAAAACCACCTCAACGATCGTAGCAAAGACTCAACCATCGTAGTGCAGACTCAACGATGACAAAAGCCCCATCAACAAAGCAAGAATGCATCATGTGATGATAATCTTCAAAACATAGCTATCCCTCTAATAAGCGCCTCAGGAACAAACCTAACCCTTGACTCACTTCAAGATGTTGGCCCTTCATGAGTTACTTTAAAAGAATGATATGACAAAAACTCATCACAAGGACCCAGACCCAGACAGACTCGATGATCGTAGATCAGACAAGACGAATGCTGGATAGACTCGACTTTCGTAGATCAGACTCGACAAATGCAAAGCACTCAACGATCACTAAAATACCTCAACGATCGTAGTCCTCCCTAAGGACACCTCAGCTCTGAAGGACCCAAGGGCAAATCAGTACAATCCTTATCAGTCAAAATCGTAGAGCCAAGCAAAAGTTGACACCTGTCCCACTAAGCGAAAAAGAAGAGAGGGAAGTTACAAGTACAAATTAAAATCGTTTTTTTGAAATCTGAAGTTTAAAAGATTATCTTTCTCATCCTCTCTCAAAGCAGAAGCCCTAAATCAGAACAATGCTCAGCCATATCTCTCTTCCAACTACAAAATCAATGGCGGCATCCAGTGTTATCTCAGGCTACAGACTCTGTTTTGACGAGTTCAAAATAGCTCAACCTAAATTTCATAAGACTCTGGCGCTACTGAAGAAGGCAGGTCTCGAAGAGGTTTTGGGCGCAGACACGCATCAATATCCCAAATTGGTGAAAGAATTCTACATGAATGGTGTGTTCAAGCACGACACCATCACTAGGAGAGTAAGAAACGATAGCGTAGATAGCGTAGACTTCCAAGAGGGACTCAGAAGAATGCATCACAAGAAACTCCCCTCTGTGAAAGGGTACAAGAAGAAGGAGTTCCCACATAGGTATGAATTTCTAGACGATATAGTTGGGAAATGTATATGCTGTAAGAGCTCAGATCATGACTCTGTGAATAAAGTTTAACTTAGGCTCATGACTGCCATGAGTTTTGGAATACACTTCAACTATAGAGCCTTATTGCTCGATTGGATTGGTAAATGGCTCGTCAACTCAAAGAAGTCAAAAAGTCCTCAGAAGATGCTATATGGGCGATTCATAAGCATTATTCTACAGTCTGCCCTGGGTAACAAAATTGGGGATGAAGAAGGAGAAGCTATCAACCCAAATAGGCGAATGACCCAACAGCTGTTTGAAAATTGGAAGAGGAACCCAGCTGAGTATATTCGAATGATGACAGAATCTAGTGGAAGAACAGAGATCTGAAGGACTCTGGCCTTCTAGGAAACATGTCTGCTGTTAGGGAGGTCGAAGAAGAAGAAGAAATCAACAAAGAAGAACCCTCTGTCCTTACCAGAAAAAGCAAGGGCGGGAGGAAGCTAAGGAATAGACTGGTAGATGAGCCTCAAGGATCTACCATTGATATACCCATAGAGTCCTCTGATATAGAGACTCTGAGGATGGTAAGGAGAAAGAAGCAGCAAGATGAAGCAGATGAGGATCAGGCTACCATATCCCAGATCTTGAAGAAGAACAAAGTTGGTCATAAGTCCAAAAGGCCATCAGTTACCTCAATCATAGAGTCTCTACTATTCGTAGAGACCAGACCAAGCATGGCAGACAAGGTGGTAGCTACTTCAAGCATAGTGGATGTTGAGCAGGATAACACTCAGGTTCAAGAAGATGCTGAAGCTGTGGCTAAGCCTAGTAAATCAAGGAGAAAGCTGGTCAAGAAGTACATTCTTGAAAATGAAAAAATGCTCATGAAGGAAGCAAAGAGTATGGTTGCCAAGAAGGAACTACCCAGAGCAAGTCAAGAGGACAGTGCTCCAGCTGAGGGGGAGATCCCTGAAATTCTCATGATAGAGAATACACCAGCTGAAGGGGAGATGCCAGAAACTTAAGAAGATGCTCCACTTGAGGGGGAGTTTTTGAGCTTACAAGAAGATGATCAAGTTGAGGGGGAGCCTCAGGATATCTCCATGAAAGAAGTAGAGGTCCTTGCCATAAATGAAGAAGAACCAGTGCCAGATCATCAAGAGCCCGTTGAGATAATAGAGTCCTCCAACGAAGACAGAGAAGAGGAAGAAGATGATGATGACCTTCAGATCACTAGTGTGGGCAGAGATGGGTATAGAAGCTATCTCTACAATCAGATGTTCTCATACCTACCCATGATGCCATATCATCAAGCCCAAATCCTAAACTGTTGGGATCACATGTTCTGGAGTTTCAAAGAGTATCCAGCCATCTCAGTATTGGCTCATAGATTTCCAAGGAGTTTCAATTTTACCAAGAAATTCCTTACCAAGAACTCTTCCTCAAAGGATAAACTTGAGGTACTGTCTATCCCTACCCAATTCAGAATTAATCACTTGTCATCATCCTCATTTAGTCAATTCTATGAATTCCCTCGATGGTTGGAAGTGATTCTTAATCCAATAAATCAATTTCCGATTCTGAAATCCAAAATTACAGAATCGAGGAACCAAATGCAGTCAGCCTCATTTTTCTCCCACAAACCACCATCTCTACGATTCCTGACTCTAGCCCCATCGTAGAGTCCCAAATTGAAATCGTAGAGCCACATATTCCAGACATCATCGAAAATCAGGCCCCTCCATCAAACATACCATCCTCCTCCTCTAATGACTATTTTAGTCTTGATCTTGCTCTCTACTCCTTGCAAGATCAATCCCAGAAAAGATCCCCTCCAAACAACAATCATCAAACCAATGATACTCTTCCAAATCTGCCCACCAAAGATGACTTGAATGAAGTGTCTAAGAACATGGTCAAGAACGTTAAAGAAAGCCTGGACACTCACTCAGACCTCATTCATCTTCGGCTGAATCAAATGATCACTACTGTAAATAATATCCCTGACGTTCTAAATGCTGAGCTTACAAAGAAGCTGAGGGAAATTATCCAAGAAATTCTTAAGAGCATGAAGGACAGAGATGAAATTTACTTCCAGATTGCCACCAATCATTTCATATATTATTTATAATAATTCTTAAAATCATTTCATATATTATTTAAATAATATATAATCATATTTTCATTGAAAATAAATAATAAAAACATTTCTACAATATTAATTATTATAAGAATAAATTTTATAATAGTCAATAATTCTAAAATAAAATTATTTGTAAACATTCATGTAATAAATATATTTGTATTTATTACATAATTACATATATACCTTATCTTGTACAAATCCTCATCCTTAAAATAAAAAAAAATATTATGCAAAATTTCTGATTTATTTATACAGAAAATATCGGGTTGTTACATTCACCATTCCTTATAAAGATTCCATCCCCGGAATCACCGTTTTAGAACCTATACATACCAGGGTACATAACATACACAATCATTGCGAGTAGATCTCGATCAAAATTGATCGAACTGATCTTTAACTATTCAGCATAAAGCTTATCTATCTACTTATACGGAAAAATTGATTTCTAATAGAACTCAATTTTCCCCTTCAAAATAATTTATAAAATAATTTACTATATATAAGAAGATAATATATAAGAAATAAAATTGGTTTGAGTAATACACGAGTTGCATCCCTTTCTGCTACAGCTTGAATCAGTTATGTTGAAGACGCTTGCGGTTGATTTCGTTAGTTTATTTGTTGATGTTGGTCCCGTTGTCGCCAATGTCCTGCTACCTTTTTCCGTATTCGCATTCCTTGCCTTTTTTTCTCCTTCTTGGACAGTCTTGCACCTTATACTCCACTAATTCACACTTAAAACACACAGACTTGCCCTTTATCTCCTTTCCTTTTTATCGTATAGGTGACAAAACTATCTTTTACCCCTTCATTATCCTAGCTATCACAAATGTTGCTAAAGGGTCAGTTGACCCTCTAAATCCTGGCAGTATGTACGCCTTGAAGTCTTTGACGTTTGTCGTTCGATTATCTAGCTGATCTTCCCGCGACTGGTATTTCGTTCTACATAGCTTGATCGTCCATATTTGCAAAATTCTGTATCGGGTCTGGTTGTCTTCCAGCTTTGTTGACATGTTCTTTTGTCCGTGTATTTCGTTTTCATCACCTTGACGGCATTATCACAATTTATTCTTTATTCTAAGCCTTATCGTATACGTATAATCATATAACGCAAAATTCTATATTCAAATTATCATGTACTCAAAATATTAGATTTTGAAAATTTGGTTTTCTGCATTAACCAGTACTCTTATAATTTACTACTATCTTTATACCAACTTATTTCATTAATACTATATAAATTCATTAATCCCATATCGCTTCATACTCATATTACTTGACATACCATAGCACATATTGCTTTAAGCATTCGCTATCCCTTTGTGACTCAAAAGTCGGGAATCGCTGACACAACTTATACAAAATTTGAAAAATATTTCCTTATACAAACATACATATCATATACACTACATAACATCATACATAATCCAGTAATACTAGTACTACTTATTTCTTACGCCTACACTAAGGATCAATTGCTTAGAAATATGTCTATTGATAAGTGGATTTTTTATGCATTTATCCGGTATCTTTTACTTGAATTAGTTGCTTATATTCATGTTTCTTAGTTACTTTTCATGCATTTTGTGTTTATTTTGTAGATTTTATGTTTGGAAGTGGTGTGAGCGATTATTGTAAGGAAATACAAAGAAAAGGCAATCCGGACATCATTTGGGCTTATATGTTACTTCATATTCTTGGTTTGGAACTTATCTTACATTGTAGAGCGTCTTCATAGCTTTTTGCAACATCTTGAATCGCTCTAATCGGAGATCGGAAGCAAGAGTTATTATCGTTGTACCAACGGACGTCCAACTTCGCTATTTTGTTAGCCATTTTCATAGTAGTCCCTTCCATCTCGATTTCAACCTTCATCCGGCCGGAATTTTTCAATAATCAAAGAACAAAAGTTGTAGATCTCGTCGATATCTTTGATTTGATAGGTGGCAGGCCCCGTAACTCTTCCCGGATCAAAAGTTACGGCCATTTTAACAGAGCACGCTGCAGCAGAAAATCACACGCGCGCGGGCGCGCGAACTAGCGCGCGACTCTCAGCCAAAAAAACGCGATTTTATGCAAATTTCTGCTAGTTCAGCGCCCGTGCGCGCGGCCGCGCGACTTCGGGCGATGACCACAGCTGACTTTTCACTAATTAGAGCAATTGAAGCGTGATTGAGTGGAGGGGTTCAATTAGGGCTTATATATTAGACATACTATCATTATGTAAGACATATTCCACCCCTTGGGGGCAAAATAGCTACTTTCATCTTCTCTCTTTTCATAGTAGAAAATAGGGTTTACACCTTGGGAGAGATTCCAACGTAGGAGAAAGCCATAACGTCTATTTTTCTCTACTTCTTCTTGGAGATCTCTGTCATCGTGGATATTGATTATTGTTTATGGGAATTCTTTGTGGATTCAATAGTTAATCATTGGTTTCTATTCAACGATTGGGTTTGATCATTCTAACTTTCTACCATTCGTTTGTTTATTGATCATGTTTAGCCTTGATCCCATAATGGCTTTTGGTTCAGTCATGAACTAAACCCCATTATGGGATTCTAACGGGTTTTAATATGTAATTTGGTTGCACATCTAAGTGTTAGATTTGTTTTGCATATCATTGGGTTATCTATCATGGTTGGTTTGTATGTATGAATGACTGATAATCTTCATGTTAGTATTTGTATGGAATTGGAAATGAACATATGAATATGGATGAAATCATGATAGCATGTGAATATGGATGAAATCATGATAGCATACGAATATGGGGCTAGAGTAAGTCTTGCATATTTTGCAAAACAGATAGGAATATACTGTTTCGCCATATGAGCTAGAATAAGGGTTGTGCTTAAAATCAATAGGATTGCAATTGCGTATAGGAATATGGTAATTGTGATGGTATTAGTGATTACATAGATTCTAACATCTGTAGATGATATGTAAGTTGGTTATAGTGCATTGGAAAATGGTTATAACTCGCTTTTATGCCCTTGGCTATTATCCTGTGATATGTGAACACTTCTTGCATGACATATGGCGATTGAATGAAATATTGAATGAAGTTAGGATCCCATTGTTTCCACATCATATTTAATTCGTTTATATTCTTATTTTTAGTTGGTAATTATAATTTATTCAAATCAACAATTTAGTCTAAAGTCTCAGCATATAAATATAGTGAGTGATTAATGCATAGTAGTCTAGGTTAACAACTTTCTCTCGTGGGATCGATACTTTACTTACTCAGACACTTGTTGATTCGTGTATACTTGTATGGGTTAGAGCTCTTTTATAAGAACTATAAAAGAGGTAACAAGTTTTTGCGCTGCATTCTTAGGGAAAAGGCGTTAATTTAGATATTTATCATTAGTTTAAAGCTATATTGTATGACTTAGACAATTCTGTTCATTTCTCATTTCTATTTTTATTTTGTTTTAGGTTGCAGGTACCATGGGTGACTTTTCTTATCAAGGGCCTTATGCAAATTGGACTCAACCAAGGGACATAAGCACTGAGGGACTCAATGTATTTTCTACATTGTCAGGACAAATTGAAAAACTTTCGGAGAGGTTAGATGTTCTTGCAGAGTAACCTATTCGAGAGATAGCAGTTACATGTGAATACTGTGCTGGCGAGCATCCGAGTTATCAGTGCAACATCAAGATTGGACAAGTGCAGTTTGGGGGTGATTTCTTCAACAACGATGGTTATCTTGATTATCAACAACTGGGGTATCACCTAGATTATGAATGGGGTTATAACTATCAAGATCAATACTGCATCTCAAGTCCAACATATCTACCAGATTTCTCATATCCACCTTCAACGCAACAAGAGGAAAATTCAAGGTTGAAGGAATTCATGTCAAAAAGCCTAGCAGACCATGAAGAGATGATGATGAGTCAGGAGTTATCAAGCCAAAATCTTAACAGACAGATGGAACAACTCATTAACTCCTCAATGAATTGTCCTCAATACATGGATTTTGAAACTGAAAAAAATAATTCAAGATTGGAGGATTTGGGGTTCAAATTTGTAGCATCAACTGAGGAGATGATGATTGAGCAAGAAAGGTCAATTCAAAAGCTGCAGAATTAGATGGATCAATTGTTCGAAGCATTGAATAATCACCCTCAAAACAATTGGTGCTATAACATGGATGATGAAATCGATGGAGAGTAAGAAGTGCACATACCACTGGATGAACTTAAAGGAGTGGACATTGAGGAGACAACTGGGGGTATGGAAAATGAAGAGAATGAGCCAACTTGTATTATACCCCAAGTGCCTTCTCAATTAGAGTTGAAAAATTCATTGAAATTTTCACACCCATGTCCCCTAGGTAGTCACATCCACGACAATGATCAATATGATAAAGAGGCCTCGTACAAACCATGGTGGGCAAAGGAAAAGATAATAGAAGAAGAAAATCCCATTGAATCTTTCATGCCTCAATGCAAAAATCTATTCACAGATACAACGAGAGAAGCACCTGGCATTGCAATGGAACTAGGGACATTATATGCAGGAAATATGCTAGGTGGCTTCAATTCACAAATTCTCATGATGGGGAACCTACCAAAGCACATAGCGGTTCTAATGGATGGAGGGTTCTTAGCTTATCGTAGAGGAATTGGATAGCAGTGTCAAGAAAAGAGTCCAGCTAACGAACTATAAACCGAGCGCTATATGGGAGGCACCCCATCCAATCTTTCTCCCTCCTTGTTTAATTCTTATTTACATTTCCATATTTAGTAGAGGTTAGATAGTGATAAGTATGAATAATAGTTTGATTATTTCTCCTTTCAGGTTCATTCCAATTGCTATAAGCATTCAGGATCAAACATAAGTCAAAAAATTGTCGCTTAGAAGTCTGTGGTGGTCGCATGCCATACACACCTCACAAGTTAAACACTGTGTGTGCGATGATAGCTCAATCAAAAAATTTTTTTTTGCTGAATTCTTAGAATTTCTGACTAAAGCGTTCGGACAGTTAGAAGCCCACACTCAATTTCCAACTACAGAATATCTCAAACTTAGCCATCGCCTGATATACTAGCGGATCATGAGGAGGCGAACGGAGATGACATTGCCACTTAGGGGAGTATTCTTTCAATTTTAATTACAATGAGGGCATTGTTTATTTTAAGTTTGGGGGTATTGGGTTGTAGTGAGTAGTTGTTGCATATAGTTAGTTGCAAAGATTGCATATTTAAGTTGCATAGTCGGGGTATTTTAGTATGAATTTTTTTTATTTTTATCTATTTTTTTTTAGTTTTCTTTTGTCTTGTTTACTTAGTATGTGTTTAGTCGTATAACATTGCGTAATCCCAGGTTTTCAGCTAGTTAAATTCTAATTTGGCCAATGATGACATAGAAATTTGATAAATTTTTGAATTTGGTTGATATCTTGAGATTAGTTATAATTTTATACACGATATAATTCATGCTTGCTGTTTAGATGTTACCAGGTAGCACGACAATGTTTCTATTTGCTTGTTGGTTAAGATTAGCATGCTTGTCTGTTGAGAGGAAAATGTTTTTTTTAATGATAGAATTGTGTAGGAAGTGAGACATAGACTATGAAAACACAGATACTCAAACTTTGAGAACACATGGGTATGCTTGCTATTGGGAAGAGATGGAGCGTAAAACCCACTCGTTTGAATGGAAATGGAAAGCGAGATGGAGAGTAAAACACACTCGTTTAAATGGAAATGGAAAGTAAGATGGAGCATAAAACGCACTCGCTATAAAAAAAAATCAATAAACACTGCGGGAAAGTGGGAGAATCGCCCTCGTGAGAAAAAACAGAGCAGAATAAACCCATTGTTGAACCTTAGTGTGTATTGATGTGTTGGAGTAGTTGATGTCTCATTAGTATATGCATTCTTAAGTTAAACTTCAATTTTCTGCCTTAAGCAATAAAGCATGTGGTATCTTCATCGTTGTCAAGCTTATCTGTGAACACATCACACACACATAACATCTTTATAACAAGTGAGGATTATATGATTGTATGTCATTATGCCTTTAGCTTAGTTTGATGCTTTGTTCTTGGATCTTGATATTTCTCTAAGCCATGACTTATTGGAATTCTTAACATGGCTAGAAATCTGGGGATTCATTATCATAGTAGCGTAGCTTACATAGCATGTAGATTGCATTAGCATTGTTGTTGCTTGAGAACAAGCAACGGTTTAAGTTTGGGGGTTTGATAAGTGGATTTTTTATGCATTTATCCGGTATCTTTTACTTGAATTAGTTTCTTATATTAATGTGTCTTAGTTACTTTTCATGCATTTTGTGTTTATTTATAGATTTTATGTTTGGAAGTGGTGTGAGCGATTATTGTAAGGAAATGCAAAGAAAAGGCAAAGAAAAGGCAATCCAGACATCATTTGGTCTTTTATATTACTTAATGTTCTTGGTTTGGAACTTGGCTTACATTGTAGAGCATCTTCATAGCTTTCCGGAATATCTTGAATCACTCTAATCGGAGTTCGGATGCAAGAGTAGTCGTTGCATATAGTTAGTTGCAAAGATTGCATGTTTAAGATGCATAGTCGGGGTATTTTATTATGAATTTTTTTTTTATCTTTTTTTTTTAGTTTTCTTTTGTCTTGTTTACTTAGTATGTGTTTAGTTGCATAACATTGCATAATCCCAGGTTTTCTGCTAGTTAAATTCTAATTTAGCCAATGATGACATAGAAATTTGATAGATTTTTTAATTTGGTTGATATCTTGAGCTTAGTTATAATTTTATACACGATATAATTCATGCTTGCTGTTTAGATGTTACCAGGTAGCACGACAATGTTCCTATTTGCTTGTTGGTTAAGATTAGCATGCTAGTCTGGTGAGAGGAAAATGTTTTTTTTTAATGATAGAATTGTGTAGGAAGTGAGACATAGACTATGAAAACACAGATACTCGAACTTTGAGAACACATGGGTATGCTTGCTATTGGGACGAGATGGAGCGTAAAAAGCACTCGTTTGAATGGAAATGGAAAGCGAGATGGAGAGTAAAACGCACTCGTTTAAATGGAAATGGAAAGTGAGATGGAGCGTAAAACGCACTCGCTATAAAAAAAATCAATAAACACTGCGGGAAAGTGGGAGAATCGCCCTTGTGAGTAAAAACAGAGCAGAATAAACCCATTGTTGAACCGTAGTGTGTGTTGATGTGTTGGAGTAGTTGATGTCTCATTAGTATATGCATTCTTAAGTTAAACTTCAATTTTCTGCCTTAAGCAATAAAGCATGTGGTATCTTCATCGTTGTCAAGCTTATCTGTGAACACATAACACACACACAGCATCTTTATTACAAGTGAGGATTATATGATTGTATGTCATTATGCCTTTAGTTTAGTTTGATGCTTTATTCTTGGATCTTGATATTTCTCTGAGGCATGACTTATTGGAATTCTTAACATGGCTAGAAATCTGGGGATTCATTAGCATAGTAGCGTAGCTTATATAGCATATAGATTGCATTAGCATTGTTGTTGCTTGAGGACAAGTAACGGTTTAAGTTTGGGGGTGTGATAAGTGGATTTTTTATGCATTTATCTGTTATCTTTTACTTGAATTAATTGCTTATATTAATGTGTCTTAGTTACTTTTCATGCATTTTGTGTTTATTTTGTAGATTTTATGTTTGGAAGTGGTGTGAGCGATTATTGTAAGGAAATGCAAAGAAAAGGCAAAGAAAAGGCAATCCAGACATCATCTGGGCTTTTATGTTACTTCATGTTCTTGGTTTGAAACTTAGCTTACATTGTAGAACATCTTCATAGCTTTTCGGAACATCTTGAATCGCTCTAATCGGAGTTCGGATGCAAGAGTAGTTGTTGCATATAGTTAGTTGAAAACATTGCATGTTTAAGTTGTATAGTCGGGGTATTTTAGTATGAAATTTTTTTATTGTTATCTTTTTTTTTTAGTTTTCTTTTGTCTTGTTTACTTAGTATGTGTTTAGTTGCATAACATTGCAAAATCCCATGTTTTCAGCTAGTTAAATTCTAATTTGGCCAATGATGACATAGAAATTTGATAGATTTTTGAATTTGGTTGATATCTTGAGGTTAGTTATAATTTTATACACGATATAATTCATGCTTGCTGTTTAGATGTTACCAGGTAGCACGACAATGTTCCTATTTGCTTGTTGGTTAAGATTAGCATGCTTGTCTGTTGAGAGGAAAATGTTGTTTTTAATGATAGAATTGTGTAGGAAGTGAGACATAGACTATGAAAACACAGATACTCAAACTTTGAGAACACATGGGTATGCTTGCTATTGGGACGCGATGGAGCGTAAAATGCACTCGTTTGAATGGAAATGGAAAGCGAGATGGAAAGTAAAACGCACTCATTTAAATGGAAATGGAAAGTGAGATGGAGCGTAAAATGCACTCGCTATAAAAAAATCAATAAACACCGTGGGAAAGTGCGAGAATCGCCCTCGTGAGTAAAAACAGACCAGAATAAACCCACTATTGAACCTTAGTGTGTATTGATGTGTTGGAGTAATTGATGTCTCATTAGTATATGCATTCTTAAGTTAAACTTCAATTTTCTGCCTTAAGCAATAAAGCATGTGGTATCTTCATCGTTGTCAAGCTTATCTGTGAACACATCACACACACACATTATCTTTATAACAAGTGAGTGATTGTATGTCATTATGCCTTTAGCTTAGTTTGATGCTTTGTTCTTGGATTTTGATATTTCTCTGAGGCATGACTTATTGGAATTCTTAACATGCCTAGAAATCTGGGGATTCATTATCATAGTAGCGTAGCTTACATAGCATGTAGATTGCATTAGCATTGTTGTTGCTTGAGGACAAACAACGGTTTAAGTTTGAGGGTGTGATAAGTGGATTTTTTATGCATTTATCCGGTATCTTTTACTTGAATTAGTTGCCTATATTCACGTGTCTTAGTTACTTTTCATGAATTTTGTGTTTATTTTGTAGATTTTATGTTTGGAAGTGGTGTGAGCGATTATTGTAAGGAAATGCAAAGAAAAGGCAAAGAAAAGGCAATCCGGACATCATTTGGGCTTTTATGTTACTTCATGTTCTTGGTTTGGAATTTAGCTTACATTGTAGATCGTCTTTATAGCTTTTCGGAACATCTTGAATCGCTCTAATCAGAGTTCGGATGCAAGAGTTATGATCGTTGTACCAACGGATGTTAAACTTCGCTGTTATGGTTAGCCATTTTCATAGCAGTCTCTTCCAGTTCGATTTCAACCTTCATCCGGCCGGAATTTCTAAATCATCAAAGAATTAAAGTTGTAGATCTCGTCGATATCTTCGATTTGATAGGTGGCAGGCCCCGTAACTCTTTCCGGATCAAAAGTTATGGCCATTTTACCAGAGCATGCTGCAGGAAAAAATCACACGCGCACGGGCGCGCCAACTAGCGCGCGGCCGCGCGACTCTCAGCCAAAAAAACGCGATTTTATGTAACTTTCTGCAAGTCGAGCGCCCGTGCGCGCGGCCGCGCGACTTCGGGCGATGAGCACAACTGACTTTTCACTAGATAGAGCAATTGAAGCGTGATTGAGTGGAGGGGTTCAATTAGGGCTTATATATTAGATATATTATCATTATGTAAGACATATTCCACCCCTTGGGGGCAAAATAGCTACTTTCATCTTCTCTCTTTTCATAGTAGAAACTAGGGTTTACACCTTGGGAGAGATTCCAACGTAGGAGAAAGCCATAACATCTATTTTTCTCTACTTCTTCTTGGAGATCTCTGTCATCGTGGATATTGATTATTGTTTATGGGAATTCTTTGTGGATTCAATAGTTAATCATTGGTTTCTATTCAATGATTGGGTTTGATCATTCTAACTTTCTTCCATTCGTTTGTTTATTGATCATGTTTAGCCTTGATCCCATAATGGCTTTTGGTTCAGTCATAAGCTAAACCCCATTATGTGATTCTAACGGATTTTAATATGTAATTTGGTTGCACATCTAAGTGTTAGATTTGTTTTGCATATCATTGGGTTATCTATCATGGTTGGTTTGTATGTATGAATGACTGATAATCTTCATGTTAGTATTTGTATGGAATGGGAAATGAACATATGAATATGGATGAAATCATGATAACATACGAATATGGGGCTAGAGTAAGTCTTGTATATTTTTCTAAACAGATAGGAATATACTGTTTCGCCGTATGAGCTAGAATAAGGGTTGTGCTTAAAATCAATAAGATTGCAATTGCGCATAGGAATATGGTAATTGTGATGGTATTGGTGATTACATAGATTCTAACATCTGTAGATGATATTTGAGTTGGCTATAGTGCATTGGAAAATGGTTATAACTCGCTTTTATGCCCTTGGCTATTATCCTGTGATATGTGAACACTTCTTGCATGACATATGGCGATTGAATGAAATATTGAATGAAGTTAGGATCCCATTGTTTCCACATCATATTTAATTCTTTTATATTCTTATTTTTAGTTGGTAATTATAATTTATTCAAATCAACAATTTAGTTTAAAGTCTCAGCATATAAATATAGTGAGTGATTAATGCATAGTAGTCTAGGTCAACAACTTTCTCTGTGGGATCGATACTTTACTTACTATGTATTACTTGTTGACCCGTGTATACTTGCATGAGTTAGAGCTCTTTTATAAGAACTATAAAAGAGGTAACATCTATTCCCATTATCCTCAATAATCCATTCACACCTAACTACACCTTGTTCGTACAACTTACCATGCATTATGAGTTTAAGAACTCACCACAAACATATGAGTTTAAGAACTCGACATTGACCACATATTCTTTAACTATACTTTACCTATCACCATACTATCGCTTTGTGGTCCCAGATTATTCTTTTCAAAATAACCACCTCATTGAGGTAGCTTTCAATGTGAGCCTCTATTTCAGCTATTGGCTTCGATATTGGCTCGGTTATGGAGATTGACTTGTTCTTTATGATTTGAAAGTATCCTAATCCTTTTCTATCTGACATATACACACTTAAGTTATCCTGATTATCAACTAATATATACACACATCAAATAATGGCTTTATAAAAGTTATCTTTTATTTTGTTTGACGATGAACTAATTCAATTCATCTCCTTTTTAAACTCTATATGAGTTAATTGTATTTTCAACATTTTCCTCTATTCCAAGGTTATAGCCTAAGGTCTAACCCACCTAAGGTTTTTAACCCTAAGGTCTGATACCAACTTGTGGAGACACCAAACTCGAGTACTTGAAACCCGAACTCGGTTCTTCACGATACCATTTCTATGAGCGGAATAATACTAATAATAAAAACAATAATATAAATATTAAACTTAACTTACATTTATCAGAGTCTAATCCCAAGTACGTAACCTTTACTATAATTCTTTACATGATATATAATACATATCATTATCTTAATACAGTCTAACTATTACAAAAGATACCATTAAACATGTTCTGTTTGCTTTCCTTTTCACTTGTTCTTGTCTGAACCTTCAAGTTGTTCATGCTTAGCTGAAAACATTTAAATTTAAGAAAGGGTGAGCATTTGGGTGCCAAGCAAGTAATAACAATTAGAAATATAAGTAGCTAAAAGAAATAAATGTTTTCTTTGTACATCACTTCAACAACGAATTTATAGTTGTGAAGTAAACTGAACCGATAATAATAACATAACAATTCTATCTCCAAATTTTGAAACTACGTATAGACTATATATATATAGGGTAGTCGACATACTATGAACATTGTTTTTAGTTTTCGCTAAGGTTTAACAGAACTTCATCTGCAAACCGTCATAACTTACTTCTGGTAGAGGTATACATCCCATGGGCCCCAGACGATCAATACTACATTGCAAGAACGATAGGATCGTTCACTCTGTCCGCCTTGGGCGCATAAAAGTTTTCTCGTGATCACGATGTTCATACTTAAACTGGAATCCGAACCAAAACAATTGGATTGGATACAAAAAGGTTTTATCTTATTCAACGATATTTCTGGATCTGTGTCTAGCTGGTCAAGTAGCATAGACGGCTTATATATATATATATATATATATCAACATGTGATTAATTACATTGATTATCCAAGTGGGGACACTTGTGTAACCATGTTTAGAAATTAACGAACATAATATATATATATATATATATATCCAATTATCATATACTAACATGTTGATAAAAATGACGGGATATAGAATATATCACAATAGGGTTAATAATATAGCATAATAATAGTATAATTACAAAACTTCTTACTCATGTCCATCAGCATAAAGGAAATGCAAAGGTAAGATATCTTGCACGATGTCTTTAACTACAGCTTCAATAACTTAGTTCTATCTTTTATACCGAAACCTATCATTAATAAGATCATTCGTTCGATTAGAACATTATATATATAATAACACATAGTACTGCTATTCGCAGTCAGCACATAACCTAATCACATTGTCACATGTTTAACAACCATTGAATCACAAATAAACACATATTTAATCCAATTATCTAAGTCCAGATCAATTTCTGAAACATGTCGGTGTACCGACGACTTTATTGGGTAATTATCGAGTCTAAAACTCCATTATGTAGTTCAATATCTGTAAGTATCAGTCATATTATTTTTAAATGACTTATAATAATTTTTAAACATTTATTATAATTAATTATGATTTTTCAAACACCAGAATCATTATTAAATGATTTAAATAATAAACAATTCTATTATTATTAATATTTAATTAATATTAAACTATTAATGAAACCATTGCCAATATATTAAAGTTATTTATAATAACTCAAAATATTTTTTTTAAAGTATTAATATTACACTTAAATGATTTTTAAAAGAATTAAAATCATTTTTAAATAATCACCATTAATATTAAAGTATTAATGTATTACTTATCAAAATATTAAAAGTCCTTAATAATAACTTAAAATATTTTTAATTTATTTATATCCTTTTTAAATGATTTTTAAATAAATAAAACCATTTTAAAACTATTTATTTAATATAATTATTAAATAAACTTAATATCATTTATTATTAAATTAATATCATTAATATTAAATTATTCATGAGATTATCCTTTAAATATTAAAAGTTATATTTTATAACTTAAAATATCTTTAAACACTTTATTTTTATTTAAAATGATTTTTCTAATATTAAAATCATTTTTAAACTAATGTATTTAATATAATTATTAAATAACTTTAATATCATTAATAATAATTAATTAATAAAATTTACCTTTAAATATTAATAGTTATATTTTATAACTTAAAATATTTTTAAACTATTTATTTTCATTTAAAATGATTTTTCTAATATTAAAATCATTTTTAAACTAATTTATTTAATATAATTATTAAATAAAATTAATATCATTTAGTATTAAAATATTAATATTTTCATGACAAAATATCAAAAGTTATATTTTATAACTTAAATAACCTTTAAATCATTTTTCTATAATTTTTAAATCATTAATTCTATTTTCCATAATTTATTTAATACATTTATTAAATAAATTTAATTATCATTAATATTAATTTATTAATGAAATTTCATCACAAAATATTAAAAGTTACATTTATAACTAAAAATATTTTAAAACACTTTATTCTTATTTAAAATAATTTTTTATAACATTAAAATCATTTTTCTCTAATTTTTAATACACTAATTAAATAAATTAAATATCATTAGTATTCAAATAATTATAATTATTAATGAAAAATGTCCCAAATAATTAAAAGTTATTTTTCATAATTTAAAATAATTTTTAAAACTATTTTTGTAATTTTTATAATTTATTTTCTATTTTTAAGTAATTTTCAAAAAATACAGAAATTAAAATATTAGAAACCGTCGATATTTGTCTTTAGCGACACTAAGCGTCGCTGTTGGTGTTCAAGCTCAAGAACACTGACAGCTTCGTGTTCAAGTGGTCTTGTTTGACCGCTTCTAACTCACTGCTTAATTTGTTTCTGTTTAACCTTAAGCATCAACATTGTAGTAATTACACAATACTACAACTAACAACCACTATCTAGGTCATACATCAAACACACAAGGAGATCGGGGCTTACAAATATCCTGTCAGAGAATTATTGGGTTTTCCAGAAACCCAGGTGGCCATCCAGTCACTTTCGTGCTCATATTAATCTAGGTTCCAGTCATGATTTAAGTGATATAATGCTCCAACTATGTAGTACTTATGTCCAGAAACAATAATATAACAACAAATTATTTTAACATCAACAGATCTGCAAGATGTAACTCGGTCAAAGGCTGTCAGAGACGGCGTTCTTGAACTTTCTGGAAATTCCAGAAAATGGTGTTCATGATCATTCCAGTCACTTTGACCATCCACTAAGTTCGATCAATGGTTTGTTTAAAGGATATAAAGCCAGAAATATAAATAATACATACCAGGCTACAAGTTAGTTATAATAACAACATCAAAAAACTTGCAAAGAAACAGATCTAGACGATGGAAATCTTTGACAGACAACGAAAAATACCTTCTGGGTTACCCAGAATTCTACCCGGTCATGGTCGGTCAACGACTTTTGACCATTTATAACTTTTACTCTACAACAGATATGGACCTAATTCAAGTTCCATATTAAATTACTCATAGCATACTACAAGATGAAACACTAAAAAAACAAAAAACACATAACAGTCTGAGATTTACAGCCTCTGACATTCACTGTCAGACAACAAAAATAAAAATTTCCAGATTTTGAAAAAACTTAGAATTCGAGTACTTTGATGTTATGGATCTAACATGTGCCAACCCAGATCACTTATAAAGACTACAAACAACAACTTTTAACATTAAAACACAAGATCTAACATAGTATACAAGATCAAAAATTTTAGTTTAGGTTTATACCTTTCTTGGACAAATTTCTTGATCTAGGGTTTCTGATTTGTTGTGGTTAATCGTGGGGCTTGTATATAGGACTGATATACTATGTATTTTCGTGGGTGAGGAGAGAGAGAGAGAGAGAGAGAGTTGAAGTTGGGTGTTTGGTGTACAAATGAGCAAATTTTTGTGACATTTCTCTCTCATGATCTATTTATACAAGTCTTAGATGCATTTATATAGCTGATATTGCTTGATTTGCTGGAGATTTATATTGATATGTGTCATATGGCTGATCCATTAGGTCACCAACTCCTTATTTGGATAGTTTTACAAGTAAGCTACAATAATGCAAATAAGGGCAAACTTGTCATTTGGCTTTTCCATTTAATGGCAATATGGTAACTTGTCAAACCCTTAGGATTTAGGGTTTAGTTTAGGGTTTAGGGTTTGAGCCATTTTAGCAAAAGTCTAGGATTTCCAAAATGAGTATTTAAAAATAAATAACAATTTAGTTTCCAAAAAAAAATGTAATTAAGGTTTCTTAATCAATTAGGTTTTTAATTACTTAACACCTTACTAATTAGGTTTAAGGTACACTAATTAGCATTAAGCTTTCCAAATCAACAATTTGGGTTTACAAAATAAATATTAGGGTTTCTAGAATTTAATATTTCTAAATATTAATTAGGGTTTACCTAATCAATATAAAATTATATAATACATAACATGCATGCACCATATAACACAGTTATATAACAGTGTCGAACTCATCTTAAGTTTTAAATTAGGGTTTCCATTTATCAATAAGTTAATTATTGATTTAAGGTTTCTAATTTAAGATATTAGGGTTTTAATTTACAATTAGCGTTTTCTCTTGGTTATTAATAATTATAATTATCATGAATCACATAACATATCGACTTAACAGATTTTAAAGTCTCATTTGACTTCAAAATTAGTGTTTGTCAGTAAAATTAGGGTTTGGTCATAATACCCCATAATTGACCAACCATTGTCAGTCCAGAAAAATACAGTACATAATTATAGCACTGAAAAATCAAAATATAATATTATTATACTTATCCATTGATAAAAATCCAAAATTAGGGTTTGGATTCCATATCTGATTTATTCTTCATATATAACATTATTAATTAAGTTAAAATAATTAACTTAATTAATCTTGCATAAATTCATATAATAAAATAAACAATTATTATAATAATTCTAAAATCATTTCATATATTATTTAAATAATATATAATCATATTTTCATAGAAAATAAATAATAAAAACATTTCTACTATATTAATTATTATAAGAATAAATTTTATAATAGTCAATAATTCTAAAATAAAATTATTTATAAACATTCATGTAATAAATATATTTGTATTTATTACATAATTATATATATACCTTATCTTGTACAAATCCTCATCCTTAAAATAATAATAAAAAATTTATATGCAAAAAATTTCCGATTTATTTATACGAAAATATCTCGGTTGTTACAACCTATCCCCAAACTAGATTATTTTATTAATCTTTATATTATATAGTTTCATGACACACCATTAAATTAATTTAATTAACTCAAACTTATAATTATAATAATTATAATTCACATTGTAATATACTTAATAAATCTTTACATATCTAATTTAATTAATAAATTAGATCAAAACAATATTTTATTTTATTTTATTATTTTATTAAATATTAAGCAATTGATTTAATTTAATTATTTCCTTAAATTAAATCCTTCAAATAAAATTAACATTATTCAATTTAATTTATATTAATCAATTTAGTTACTAAATTATTTCACCATAACTTTATCAACCATATATTTATCTCAATAAATAATTTAATTAAAATATTTATTTAATTCAATAAATATTTAAAATTAATTACAAAATTCAATTAATTTCTTCAATAGTTAACTTAACTATTAAACCTCACTTTTCCAATATATGAATATATATATTTCTCTTCACACTAGATCATATATTTCAACATATATAGCACATATATATACATACTCAAACTCAAAACATCTCATAATAAGAATTTTAATTATTAAATTCTTATTTTAATAATTTATAAAAATTCGGGTTGTCACATCTTTCCCCCCTTATAAGGATTCCGTCCTCGAAATCAACGAAACCTCCCTTACACGGTTTTCACCAAATCTCTTTTCAAAATTTATCGTTGAATAACTTCAACACATTATCTTAATATAGGTGATGATTGGGTAATATACCCATGAATTAATTTTGTTTAATCTTAATTTGTTGTGTGTTCAAAGCATTTTTAGAATTATTTTACTCGTTTTAGTGTGTTGTGGGAGGATGGTGCGTTGTTGGAGCAATTGGGAGCAATTATGCTGAAAAAAAGGGGTAAGATTTGGTTTCTGTTCAATAGCGCCGGGGCGCTATTCCTAGGCTATAAAACAGCGCCGGGGCGCTAGTCCTCGGTTGACTCAGGAAGAGGCGCGCGTGAGGAACAGGCGTGAAATACCTATTGACTTGCTGTTGACTTTAGTTAATGAGTATTGGAAGCCTAATTGAACAAGGATTGTTGGAATTGGACAGAAATATATAAATTGATTTATTTTTATTGAATTGGGAGGATTCTACACAATTGGAGATTGTAGGAAGGAAGAAGAGCAGATCTGAAGGCTACAACTTGGAGTTTTTCTTCTCAAGTATTTGTGGTTTTTATTTTCATCATGAACTAATTATTTTCATTAAGATTCCAATGGAACCTTTTATGTTTATGAATTGATTATTTAATTTAGTCCAATTATTTATGTTGAAGTGAATTGTTCATCATGCCTTGTATTTATTGATTAATTATCTGGCCAATAATTACCTTGTTACTCTAGAAGGAATTGAGAAAGGAATTCTAGGGTTAGAACTGGGCATGGTGAAATGTGACTTAGTTATTTGCACAGTGAATAATTAGGTTTGTGAATAGAATGAGAATATCTATTGGCCGCATGTAACACATATGGAATTGGGTTTGTAGCGAGTTTAATTCAATTGTTTTGCATAGAGATATAGAAAAATTAATCTGGGATAAATAGAAGGCAATTGATCACTCGAGAGAGGGCTTTTGGCGCTTGAGAATTCCTGTTAACAATTCAGTAGACATAATAATTGGGATATTTGAATAATTGATTTAATAATCATAATTGGGGAAATTGGAGTCTTAATTATCATTCATCTGCATTCAAATAATTCTTAATTTGTTTTTTTGTTTTCTTTGGCATAATTTCTTAATTATATTTACGATTAGTTTTCTTAGTTTTAATAATCATAATTTTTGGGTGTTTAAATAAAATTGAATTGATACAGTACTAGTAGTTGGAATTTATTAATTAGAATTCTCTGAGGGATCGACACTCTAATTTATCACTATATTACTTGTTGATCGTGTATACTTGCACGTTTGCCTTGATTGAGAAATCAACCAACAAGTTTTTAAGCGCCAATTCTTGGGGATTTCTTTGTTAAAATTAATTCCATATTAGTTATAATAAATTCGGTCTTAATTTAAACGTTACTTAATTTTTCTTCTTGTTTTTGCAGGAATTCTTTGCAAGTGTATGCACACTAGATTAAGGGAAAGAAGGAATTTTTTTCCTTATATCGACGAGATTGAAAGGAAATTCCGGAAAGGACAATCAACTAGTGCGTTATCACCGAGGAAGAAAAAAGCGGAGGAACAAGAAATTCCGATGAACATGGCGAGAACGATCGAAATCACTTCGAGACTATGCCATGCCCAATGTCACAGATATACAGTCAAGCATTAGGAGACCGGCTATCAATGCTAACATTTTTGAGATCAAACCGGCAACCATTCAAATGCTTCAGAATCAATGCCAGTTTGGGGGTGGTCCATTAGATGATCCGAATGAGCATATCTTGAGTTTCTTGGAAGTTTGCGACACTTTTAAATTCAACAATGTGTCGGAAGATGCTACAAGATTGAGAATGTTCCCATTTACTTTGAAAGACAAAGCACGCAGTTGGTTATATGCTCAGCCTCGGGACTCAATCCACACTTGTCATGACTTGACTCAAAAATTTCTAGCTAAGTTTTTCCCACCAGCCAAATTAGCAAAACTACGGAATGACATTCATACCTTCGCACAGTTTGATTCGGAATCATTGTATGATGCGTGGGAAAGGTTTAAGGATATGCTCCGCAAGTGCCCACATCATGGAATTCCACAGTGGATGCAATTAGCGATATTTTGCGATGGTTTAAAAGCATCCACAAGGGCAAGTATTGACACAACATCAGGAGGAGCGATTATGTCTAAAAACCTCGAAGAAGCATTTTAGTTGTTAGAAACGATGGCCACTAACAATTATCAGTGGCCCATGACGAGGTCAAATTCGCCGAAAGCAGCGGGAAAGTATGATGTGGATGCGATAACATATTTACAAGTGCAAATGTCCGTAATGGCTAAGTAGATAGAATTAATGCGTCCACAATCCACTCAGCAGGTAGCTATGGTATGTGAAATTTGTGTTGGGGGTCATACTACGGATCAATGTGCCATCAATGCTGAAGCAGCACAATATGTGGGGAGTTATAGTAGGTCTACTCAGCCTTATCCGAACCAAAATACATATAATCCGGGGTGGAGAAATCATCCTGGGTTTTCATGGAGCAACAACCAAGCTGCAGAACAAGCACCGAGACAGCAAAACAATTCCGGGTTTCAAAACCAGACACAACAACCCGTGCGAAAAGCAAGCTGGGAAGAAGCTTTGGAAAGATTTGTTAAGACAACTGAGAAAAGGTGCGATGAGAGTGATAAAAGATTGAATCAAGTGGAGTTGAGTATACAAAGTCAGACTACATCAATCAAAAACTTAGAAAATCAATTGGGACAATTAGCACATGCATTGAATAACCGACCACTTGGAACACTTCCGAGCGACACCGAGAAAAACCCGGGCAGAGATGAGCATTGTAAAGCGGTAACTCTATGTAGTGGGAAATAACTACAAGACTCGGTCACGGATAACGAAAAGGAGGACAAGGCACAAATCGAAATAGAGAAAGTGGTTGATACCGAAAAGCATCATGAGGAGATCTCACAGCAGAAAAATTCGGAACCAACCATTACAATGCCTCTCATACCGTATCCACAGAGATTTCAGAAATCCAAGTTAGATAAGCAGTTCTCACGATTTTTGGATATCTTCAAGAAATTGCACATCAACATCCCCTTCGCCGAAGCCTTGGAACAGATGCCGAGTTATGCGAAGTTTATGAAGGAGATTTTGTCAAAGAAGAGAAAATTAGGTGAATTCGAGACTGTAGCATTAACAGAAGAATGCAGTGCTATCATTCAGAATAAGTTACCGCCAAAGCTCGAGGACCCAGGTAGCTTTAATATACCGTGCGAGATTGGAAATCAATTTTCTGGACGAGCCTTATGTGATTTGGGGGCACGTATTAATCTAATGTCGTTATCCATCTACAGTCAGTTCGGACTTCAGGCTCCACGCCCAACAAATATCGGTTTCTTGACTAGCGAGATAGATCGATTTACATATCCACGAGGTATAGTTGAAGATGTGCTAGTAAAAGTGGATAAATTTATCTTCCCCGCGGATTTCTTTATTCTAGATTGTGAAGTGGACAGTGAGATTTCGATCATTCTTGGGCGACCATTTTTGGCAACAGGTAGAACACTGATTGATGTTCAAAAAGGTTAATTGACAATGCGAGTTGAAGATCAACAGGTCACATTTAATGTCTTCAAGTTAATGTCGTATCCTAAAGAAAAAGGTGAATGTATGCGGGTTGATATCTTGGAGGAATTGGTGAATCATAAATTCAGCACAACTTTCTCAGAGGACCCACTTGAATCTATTTTGCTCGGGGTAGACGAATATGGTATTGAAGAAGATATCGAATACATCAAATGGCTAGACACACCAGCAGTTTTTCGGAAAAGCATTCAATCCTTCGACACCATAGAGAGGCCCGAAGCTGAAGGTAAAAAGTTCAAACCATCAATAGAAGAGCCACCGGTGCTAGAATTAAAGCCACTACCATCCCATTTGCAATATGCTTATTTGGGAAAAGACGAGACCCTACTAGTTATTGTTTCCACAGAATTGACTGATACACAAAAGGAAAAACTGCTACGGGTTTTGCGGGAATTCAAAACAGCAATTGGGTGGACTATAACGGACATTCGTGGAATTAGCCCATCATTCTGCATGCATAAAATCTTAATGGAAGAAGGGGCAAAACCAACCATTGAGATTCAAAGAAAGCTAAACCCCATCATGAAGGAGGTGGTGAAAAAGGAGATTATAAAATGGTTGGACGCTGGCATTATTTACCCGATCTCAGATAGTTCGTGGGTAAGTCATGTACAATGCGTACCAAAGAAAGGGGGTATGACAGTGGTGAAGAATGAAGCGAATGAACTCATTCCTACTCGAACAGTTACAGGATGGAGAGTGTGCATGGACAACCGCAAGCTAAATAAAGCCACACGTAAGGATCACTTTCCCTTACCATTCATTGATCAGATGTTGGATAGGCAAGCAGGATATCAGTTCTATTGTCTCTTGGATGGTTATTCTGGATATAATCAAATTGCTATAGCACCGGAGGATCAGGAGAAAATGACATTCACATGCCCATACGGTACGCTTGCGTTTTGACGAATGTCTTTTGGTTTATGCAATGCACCAGCAACCTTTCAGCGGTGCATGATGGCAATTTTCTCCGACATGGTCGAGAAAAATTTGGAGGTATTTATGGACGATTTTTCCGTGTTTGGTGATAGCTTTGATCTGTGCTTGAAAAATCTAATGTTAGTATTGAAACGATGCGTGGAGACTAATCTAGTTCTTAATTGGGAAAAATGTCACTTTATGGTGAAAGAAGAGATTGTTCTCGGGCATAGAGTTTCTACAGCAGGACTAGAGGTGGATAAAGCAAAGATTGAGACTATTGAGAAGAAGGATGCCAAACCGAGGTTAATACGGTGGGTGTTACTGCTGTAAGAATTTGATTTGGAGATTCGGGATAGAAAGGGTACAGAAAATCAAGTAGCGGATCATCTTTCGCGGTTAGAAAATGATGAGGTGCAGAGAAAGGACAATGCATTGATTAACGAGAAATTTCCAGACGATCAACTTCTACGAGTGACCGCAATATTGCCTTGGTATGCTGATTATGTGAATTATGTGGTTGCTAAGGTGTTACCACCGGATTTGAATTTGCAACAACGAAAGAAATTTCTCCATGACGTGAAGCAGTACTATTGGGATGAACCGTTCTTGTTTAAAGCCTGCGCAGATCAAATGATTAGACGTTGTGTACCACATGAAGAGATGGACAGTATCTTGGGTCATTGCCATTCATCCGATTATGGAGGTCATTATTCCGGTGATCGAAATGCGGCCAAGGTGTTACAATCAGGATTTTACTGGCCTTCATTATTCAAGGATGCGTACCTATATGTGCTAAAGTGTGACAGATGCCAATGCGTTGGTAATATCTCCAAGCGAAATGAAATGCCACTTAACTCTATTTTGGAGGTAGAATTGTTCGACGTTTGGGGAATCGACTTCATGGGACCATTCCCCTTATCTTTCAATAACCAATATAATCTGCTGGCAGTGGATTATGTTTCCAAGTGGGTAGAAGCCACAGCTTTACCCACAAACGATGCTAACGTCGTCCTGCGATTTTTAAAGAAATATATTTTCACGCGATTTGGGACTCCACGGGAAATAATAAGCGATGAGGGAACACATTTTTGCAACAAGCAGTTCACAAAATTACTGGTGAAGTATGGGGTTCGTCATAAAATCGCAGCTGTGTATCACCCCCAAACCAATGGCCAAGCTGAGGTCTCGAATAGGGAAGTCAAGAGAATTCTAGAAAAGGTGGTGAATCCATCACGAAAAGATTGGTCTTTACGTCTTGACGATGCTCTATGGGCATATCATACAACATATAAAAATCTGATTGGTATGTCACCTTATCGAATGGTTTACGAAAAAGCGTGTCACCTCCCAGTCGAGCTAGAACATAGTGCACACTGGGCCATTCGGAAGCTCAATTTTGATGAACAGGCAGCGGGAGAGAAAAGGTTACTGCAGTTGAACGAGATGGATGAATTCCGATTTAACGCTTATGAAAACGCAAAACTCTACAAGGAGAAAGTCAAAGCTTGGCATGATAAGAAAATTATCGATAAATCATATGAACCGGGCCAACAAGTCTTGCTCTTTAACTCGAGATTGCGTTTATTTCCAGGGAAACTGAAATCACGTTGGTCAGGTCCTTTTACAGTCGTATCTGTTGCACTACATGGTAACATTGAGATCGAAAAACCAAATTCAAATTACACATTCAAGGTTAACGGTCAATGACTCAAACATTACTGGAGTGGACCTATTGAAAGGCAAACTACGGTCATAAATCTCTCCGACCCATTGAACAATTGAACAAACTAGCAAAGTCGGGCCGTCGACAGTAAACCAAGCGCTTATTGGGAGGCAACCCATTCAATTTTTATTTTATTTTATTTTATTTCTTGGAGTATTTTATTTTATTTTTTTTATCTAGTGCATATCATTTCTCTATTTTAGTATTAGAAAGTGGAGTTACTCATCATGGTGGGTGGTTGAGTTTTGAGTGAATATTGGTAGCACAAGTTGTTAATTAATTAAATTTCATGTTGCAGGTGAAAGGAAGTGTGAACAAGGGAATTCTTGAAGCCACTGCTTAATAGCGCCCCGGCGCTGCGAATTGCCCATAAAATAGCGCCCCAACGCTAAGGAGATATTGAATATACTGCTCCATAGCGCCCGTGTCAGTCAGTAATCTAAAGTTAAGCGCCCGTGTGGTGTTCACCCAGATTACGATCAACAAGACACCCGACATTGTATTCCTAGTCTAAAATAGCGCCCCGGCGCTAAGGGGCTCCTGAACCTACTGACTAATAGCGCCCCGACGCTGTTTTCCCATACAAACACAGCGCCCCGGTGCTTGGGGTCGGCCAAGAGTCCTATATGGGTTATAACTGCTGAACGGTTACACTCCTTCCTTCTATTGAGCATCACGCCTCCTCTCCTCCATCTCATACACAATTTCTTTCTCTCTCACTTGGATACACCAAACACTGTAAGGCTTATTCTCAAATTCTAGGGTTCAATCCTCCAATAGTGACATAATTCTCATCTCTCTCACGATCATCTACCAAGGTATGTTGTATGTTTTAATTCCATTTTTGTGCACTAAGCATGGGTATTGATATATTTGGTAAGTATTCTATATCCGGATGTGTATCTCATCTTGATATAAGAGTTTCTTGTTTTATTTTGCCTAATGGCCATAAATTGCTTACTTGGAAATAGAGATTGCATTCATGGTATATTTTTGACTAATAAGGGGAAGGAATTGCTAGTAACTTGGTGAAAATCTAAGTGATTGATGAGTTGCCTCTTAGATATTTGATGAATTGCCTGAACCATTGATCTTACCCACATGCACACTTATCACTATGTTCAAGCACTATCACTCTAGACCCATGTGCTACCACACTGAGTTCAATCTACTATAGCACTTGTTCTTGGTTACCATCACACATAGTGAATTAGAGTGGGGAGAATTAGACTATATTGATCCATGCATGTCTCCTAAGGAAATCTATAATCAGTCTTTTGGGCATCTCTTGTGTTGCATGTGCCAACTCTATAAATGGATGAGCCCATGATTCCAATCGGAATACTTGTGCATATATATGTGTTCTTGTGTAAAGCACCACCCCCCACAAATGTGCTCAATGTCCACATATTTTTCAAAGTTTGGGGGTCGAGTCATACATAAGTTTATTGAAATTCAAAAAATCTATTCAATCCTAATATATACATGCTTGTACTTGCAGATTCTCGATATGGCATCGAAACGTCAGCGTGGTGAAGGATCAGGAACCGCCTCGACTCCACCTCCGAAATTTGACAGCCGCCGTTTTATTAGTCTTGCGTCTCAGGAAAGATATAACCAAATGGCTACTCGATCATTGATTTCAGAACGTGGGTTTAATCCGGATCCGACAAAGGATGGCGACTTGGCAGTCATGATAGCCGAGAGAAACTGGTTCACACTCACCGAGCAGCCCGATTCAGCAGTAATTGCCGTGGTAAAGGAATTTTACGCCAACGTGCCCGAACATGATCATTATACAGTATTTGTAAGGGGCAAAACAGTGGAAATTGGCAAAGAGGACTTCAATGAGTGTTACCAACTTCCAGTAGAGGGTTTTCATGATGAATATGCTAGTTTTGTGAGTGATGGGCCAGACTATGAGCAGATAATTCGTGAGCTTTGTCCACCGGGCACCACATGGACAGTACATGAACGCGGAAATATGATGTTCCCACTCGCGAGTCTCAGCTTATATGGGAAGGCTTGGTATGCGTTTATTTGCGCAAAACTCATGCCATGTACCCATGTGAGTCATGTTATCAGGGAACGTGCCGTGCTTTTATACTCAATCATCAAAGGCTTTAAAGTTGATGTGGGACATCTCATTTTGCAATCTGTCCTCCGAGCTTCTCGTAGGAGTACCACTGGAGAATTACCACATCCGTCTCTCATCTGCATGTTATGTGACAAGTTTGGCGTCAAATGGAAGTCCGAGGAGATGATCCAAAAGCTTATGCCAGTGTTGGACCACAAGTTGATTAGCCGGTACAAAGTATGGACTGGTGGGGCAAACCACCCTAGGGGATTGGGTTTCATAATTCCCCAAGCTGAACAATCTCCAACTCTACCGTCCCAGGCTCCATCTATATACGGTCCCTCGTCTGCCGCGTATAGAGGTGTGGTTCCCGAAGCTGTTCAACGAGAAATCAATAGTTGGTTCTATAATCTTGAAGCCCAAAATATCCGCCTATCCGAGCGCCAAGACGTTATCTTTAAGTATTTGGTTGACCAGTTTGCCGCACAGAATGCGATGAATGCCCAACAATTTCCAAATGTTAGTCTTAGTCAGTTTCCATCTGCCCCAGTCCTGCCAATTTTTCCCCCGTCTGATCTGGAGATAAGCGAAGATGATGATGATCCAACCGACGCTTAAGCTCATCAGGGGAGTCCTCCGTTTTATTTTGTTTTATCTTTCGCGTGAGGACATTGCTCTAAATAAGTTTGGGGGTGGTTGTTAAGTTTTATTTTTCTTAGTTGCATGAGTAAACTTGTTTTTAGTTTTTTTTATGTTGCATTTAGGATTGCATGTTAATTCCAGTTTTTGATAGTGAGTATATTTGAAGGCCAATGATGAACTTAAAATTGCATGAACAAGTCTAGTAAGGATTGTTGAGTCAGTAATATGATGTTCTTGACATGATTTGAATCCCTAACTGTTTGAAACTGAAGTTTTAAGGATAGCACTTTTGGAAAGATAACCATGTTAGCTGTGTTAGTTTGAATGGATAGATAATAGAGTCTCAAGGTTGAATGCCAGTGAAATGAAGGAACAAGTTAAGTAGCTAGTGAAGACTGAATTTAGACTTGAACTTTAGTTGGGGAAAATATATGGAATATATAAGCTTTGAGCTATATATATATATATATATATATATATATATATATATATATATATATCATGATTAGTCTTGTTTTGGGGCCTTTGTTAGTTGAGCAAGTACGCCCGAAGGGGTATCTTAAAACCTAGCGCCCTAAGGTCTTATATGGTCTGGGAGTCATTGGTCGAAAGCTTGCTAAGGGGTAGCACTGTTAGCCTAATGGAATGAGACATTGCACAGTCATGGTTAAAAAAAAAACAATAAAATGGGAAAAGAGCGAAATGCCCCCGTTTAGCAAAAATAAGCATAAGTATTCCATGTTGAATCCTGAATTTTGGTGATTGTTTAATTTCAGTTGAATTTAGTTTATTTAATGCGTTCTTGAGTTGAACTGTATGACGCTTATTAAGAACTTTATTATCTTTCAGATTTTTGCTTGTCATTGGTTAACATGGTTGTTGAACACACACTCACAATATCAGTAATAATAGATTTTGATTGATTGATTGTTGGGATATTGTTGATTTGTTTGAACATGAGGTATTAGCATGTTTTTGTGATTTTTCTGAGGCCTATGGATATTCGTTAACTATTGACTTGCTGGAATTAAGGTCCTTTAGTTAGTTTGCATTTGCATGATGTTTAGTTAATCGGGTTTTGTGTTTTGTTGCCTGAGGACATGCAATGATTTAAGTTTGGGGGTATTTAATGATTGGGTAATATACCCATGAATTAATTATGTTTAATCTTAATTTGTTGTGTGTTCAAAGCGTTTTTAGAATCATCAACATTCAAATAATTCTTAATTTGTTTTTTTGTTTTCTTTTGGCATAATTTCTTAATTATATTTACAATTAGTTTTCTTAGTTTTAATAATCATAATTTTTGGGTGTTTAAATAAAATTGAATTGATACAGTACTAGTAGTTGGAATTTATTAATTAGAATTCTCTGAGGGATCGACACTCTAATTTATCACTATATTACTTGTTGATCGTGTATACTTGCATGTTTGCCTTGATTGAGAAAGCAACCAACAATAGGTTTTATTTATTACCACTACCACCATTCTTCATAATAAATTCTTATAAGTTTTATTTCATAAGCTTTCACTTGAACTCAATTATATTTTGATTATTATATATTCATTAACCCTTTCATTTCCTTTTCTAAGGATCGTTATCATAAACACTCGGGATATTACAATTGGCATGTGTTGCAGTCGCCTGTCAGTGATATCCCGTTGATGGGCGTTGGCGGCTACACTTTGTCAGAGGGTCCGTTTACTCAGGAGGCATTATACCGTTGGTGGTCCCCTTGTACCATCAGAGCCCAGACCTGCGCCACTCAGCTATTGGGATATGGTTCTTGGATCCGTGATGATGACGGATTAGATGGCCTGTGTCCGAGATCCGACTCATTTCATACAGATTAACAGCTTGACCCGACAGTTGGACCGGGGACATTTTTTTATCTGGCATTTGGGTAGAGATCCTTCAGGGGCGGATACTTTTGATCCTTCCAGCTCGGAGGCTGGCCCTTCAGATGACTCATATGGCTTTATCGACGCAAATCCTCCCTTGTATAGGCCTGACATCCCTCTTGGCAGAGATCCAGTGACTCAAGAGTAGTTACATCAGGTGGACATGATTGATGATGTAGACATGGACATCATTGTCTTCTTCTGATGTGTATTCTCGCTATATCTTTTGATAGGCCTCTGTTAGATATTGGGTGGTTGTGCCCCATTCTCTTTATATCTTTTGATAGGCCTCTGTTAGTTGTAGGGCGTTTGTGCCCCATTTTCCTGTAGCTGTACAGAGATTATGTATTTAGATGATGATGTACTTAGGAATGTATGTACTATTTTCCATTCCCTACATCATATTTCCATCTATTATTTGTAATGCATGTATCATGGCATGCATATGTATGTCAAGAGATATTCAGCATTGACCCCTGGATGGTCTTATGATACGGCCCACACAGATGTCTTCCTTGACAGTCAGCCGTATTGTTCACACCACACCAGTATTGGTGGCCTCACGCTTGAGATCTTGGTATGATAGTGTATCCCCTTTAGACAGGGTGAATATAGATCATCTATTACAGCATTCCATGACCCTCTTGACGTTCCAGGTTCCATTGAGCTTTGTAGATGTCATGCTAGAGCATTGGGTACCAGAGAGGTAGGTTTTCTGGTTTGGGACCCATGAGTTGACTCCTACCTTAGAGGAGCATGAGTGGTTGACGACTTTGCCCTTAGACAGGCCTTGCACTCGGATGGCTATCAAAGATATGTGCTGGCAGTTCATAACCCTCATCAGGTTACGTCGTAGAGTAATGCTGGATGAGATTACATCTGGTCATGCAGTGTCCCAGCATTTTCTGATAGAAAGATTTGGCTCAGTGAATTGTTATGCACGATACTCTAGGGATTTCACCACGCCAGAGGATCAGTGGAATATGGCCATCGTAGATGTACTTGTGATGTGCGTAGTGGCCTATGTGTACATGTCATTATACATGGATGAGCTGTACATCGGTGTTATCATGGCAGTGAGAGCTCTAGGGGAGGGTCATACCATTATTCCGATGATTGTGGCAGAGACATTGAGGTCAGCCACGTACTGCAGGATCCATCATGTAGGGGTATTTACAAGCAGCTCAGTCATGTTGTATGTGTGGTTCATGTCACACCTGAGACTGATTGCCACCTTCTGACGGCATGGGTATTGTTTTTCCCATGAGATAGCCATGTCTTACTCCTTTCAACTGGTGGAGTGTATAGATGATGCATCCTGGTCGGTGTTCTTGGTAGGGATCAGAGATCCATTTGACATTCTGCCGTGTACATGACTCAGCTCTCCCTACAGCTTCATTACTCATGCATTTAGCATGGTTTATCTCCATCTGGCTGGTTTGAGGGGCATAACCATATATCACCCACTAGTTGTGATGTCACAGTTTGAGCAGTTGCAGGATATGCATCCTTTGGAGGGGGCATTAGGCCAGCGTTTGGCTTCTCACCATTTGTCAGCAGAGGACAGATCCATGGTTTATGCGTTGGGATCAGCGTGAGCGTGCTGAATTTTCTGTTAGCCATTTGGGTTGTTCGACAGAGTATTCTGCATGGATGGAGATAAAGACTACATCGGCTGCGGTAGTATCCACAGTGTCGGGGATTCAAATAGATGGTGGAATGCCCATAGAGGATACTGATTGTACCACCGAGGAGGAGTTATATGACGGGTTACCAGCAACTCTTATAGATTCTCCTAGCATGACTGCCACTATGATTCAGCATTCAGCAAGGTATTTCGAGCAAAGTCTTCATCTGATGACTTTTGAGAGAGATCAGGCTAGGGCCTTGATGTTGACAGCTCTTGATAGGAGAGACGTCGCTCTATTAGAGAGAGACGATGCATTAGCTTATAGAGAGGTCATTGTTGCTGAGTGGGATGATGCCAAATCATCTAGAGATGTAGTGATTATGGAGCGAGATAGTACTATATCTTCCCGAGATATCCCTATTATAGATAGTACTGTAGTGAGGTCCCTTACTACTAGCATCATTGTATAGATGAACACGTATATTGATGAGCATAGTGCCACCATGCAGTTGGTTATAGATCTGTTGACTCGTGTAGAGAGCATTGGGCATGAGATCACATTGTTACCTCTTTCTTGTAAGAGGGATGCGATGTTGGACTTCATAGTCCGTATACACATCGACTTTTAGATAGGCTTGTATTTTCCTGTACAGACTAGCTTAGCCATTTTGTCATGTACAGTACACATTCTATATATCAAACAGCATTATATATAGCATGGAAACATATTTTCATCACTTCCTTTTTAGGCCTTGTTGCTTGCTTGGTATTTGCATGTTTCTCCAGGGCTTGTGATCTTGATGTATTCTGAACTCCTCCTTGATGGGCGAACACTAAGATGTCTCAGGATCTTTCAGAATGGATCATTGATCTGTGTGTATTCCCTACCATCTTTGGTGTCTTGGGACTGGTGTATAGAGATATGGAGAGGAGTGTAGCTTTCCTCTCTGAGGTTGACCGCACCACAGATGGTCGTCAGTACTCCTTTGTATGGGGGAGCCCAGTTAGTTCCATCTCTTATGGATTGGTGTTTCTCTTGGAGGAATAAACTGTAGCTTAGATGGTTGCCGATTCTCCCATTTATGTGGAGAGGTCAGGTAGTTACATCCCTTCGGTCGGAAGCCGATGAAGTGTGGTGGATTGAAAGATGATCCCAGTACCACTGACAAGATTTTGTGTTTTGGTAAGGGGTAAGACTGAACCATGAATGGCTGCCTACGTATTCCTATTGAAGAGGATATTAGGTCTGCGTAGTTCGAACCCGGTGTGGAGGTTCAACAATGTTTGTGGCAAAGTGGTTTAGAAATGTGCTTTTTTGTAGTGAGAAGGGTGTAGAAATGTTTTTGTTGATTTTGTTATATTGCAATCGGACCATATAAAATGGCTGCCTACGTACTCGTGTGTATTGGGGAGATCAGGTCTGCGTAGTTCGCCCCATGTACAAGGTGGTGGTTTGCAGCCAAAAAAGTTTAATCCCATGTACAGGCTAAACTGAAGGTGTGAAAAGTTTGATCCCTGGTAGGACAAACTGCAGGTGTGAAAAGTTTTATCCCTGGTGGGACAAAACTGCAGGTATGAAACATTTTGAAAACAAAGTTGAGTGGAGGATATGCTAATCTGAAACTAGGCTGCTGGTTGGAAAGTGTAATTATCCTTTATGGGAGGAATGAGGGTGAAGAAAGGTTATATGTAGTGAGGGTTAGATAACCTGAATTGACTGGGGATCTGGTGATCCTAAACCAGGATACTTGTTTGCTGGTAACCTCAGACATAGTACTATTTCACAACGTTTGAGTTGATGAGATGTGGAAATTCATCGCCATCCATCTCCTGTAATCTGAGAGCACCTCCTGTCAATACCTCTTTGACAATAAACGGGCCTTCCCAGTTCGAAGCGAATTTTCCTTTGGACTGATATTGGTTGTCAATGATCTTCTTCAACACCAAGTTATTTTGTTTAAACTGCCGTAGCCGGACTTTTTTGTTTTATGATCTGGCGATCCTTTGTTGATATAACTGACCGTGGAAGATAGCAGCGGTTCGTCTTTCGTCTATTAGAGGCAATTAGTGATACTTATCTTGTAACCATTGGTCTTCATCCAACTGAGCGTCTATCAACACTCTAAGGTATTCCATTTCAACTTCTATGGGGAGCACTACTTCCATTCCATAGGTTAATGAGTAGGGGGTTGCCTTAGTGGAAGTGCGCATTGACGTTCTGTAGGCTAACAAAGTCAGAGTCAATAAGTCAGGCCATCCTCTATGATTGGTGGACATCTTTTTCATGATCTTCTTGATGTTCTTATTAGCTGCTTCAACAGCACCATTCATCTTTGGATGGTAGATGACAAAGTTGAGATGTTTGATGTGGAATTTACTGCATAACTCCTCCATCATTTTGTTGTTGAGGTTCTTAGCATTGTTTTATACAAATACCTCTGGTTGTCCATATTGACAAATGACATTGTTTCTGATGAAACCAATGATAACTTCTTATGTAACCTTGGGGAAGGAGGCTGCTTCTACCCACTTGGCGAAGTAGTCTATCATGGTGAAGATAAATTGATGCCCATTACTGGCTTTGGGCTCGATGGGCACGATAACATCCATTCCCCACATTAAAAAGGGCCAGGGCAAACTCATATTGTGGAGCTCCCTTGAAGGGGAGGGGATAGCATTCCCATGAATTTGGCATTAGTAAAATCTCTTGACATGATCATAACAGTCAGCCTTGAGAGAGAGCCAATAATGCCCGGTTCTTAGGATCTTTTTGACAAGTAGGGGGGCACTCATGTGTGGGCCACAGACTCCCCTATGAATTTCATCCATGAGTATCTAAGCTTGGTCCTTGTCCAAACATCTAAGGAGACCTAGTCATGCATCTCTTTTGTAGAGTGTGTCTCCGCTCAGGTAGAAATTCATAGTCATTCGATGGATCCGCATTCTTTCAGTCGAACTCGACTCAGCGAGTGTAGATCCATCTTGTAAGTACTCCTTGATATGCTGATACCAAGGGTGGTGGATGGGAGGTAGCTCATCCGATACTTTTCCAATGTAATTCCCATAGGCTGGAACCTTTTGTCGGGCAAATGTGATGGTTGGCATGTTTTCCTTGTCAAGTATGTTGATCAAGGAGGCTAAGGTTGATAGCGCATCCGCAAAGTCATTCATATTCCAAGGAATGTGGAGGAAGGTTATATCTTCAAAATTCAAAGCCATCTATAAAACCTGTCGATGGTAAGGTAGTAAATGTAGCCCTTTAGTGTGATAGATTCAGGTGGTTTGTCTGATTACCAATTCGGAATCCCCAAAGACAGGTTACCGTCTAATGCCCATTGATTGGGCAAGTTTTAGCCCCATAATACAGCCTTCATACTCAGCTGTGTTATTGTTGTTGGCAAATTGCAATTTGACGGGGACGGGATGTTGCTCCCCCGTAATGGATACTAGAACTGCTCTTGCCCCAGAACCTTCCATGTTTATAGCTCCATCAAAATACATCCTCCATTTTTAGCTTGCATTGTACTGATGGTGTTGTTGAACTGTCATTACCCCTTCAACGGGGAAGTATATTTCCAAGGGTTTGAAATTCCCTGAAGGTGCAGCGGCTAGTTGATCCACAATTCCCTAACCTTTGATAGACTTTTGTGTCACGTAGACTATGTCAAATTGTTGTAGGATCAACTGCCATCTGGACAGTCGCCAATTCAGCATGGGTTTACTGAACACGTATTTGAGAGAATCCACGCGGGATATGAGATGGGTTGTGTGACCATGGAGGTAATGTTGTAACCTCATTGAAGCCTATGCTAAATCATAACAAGTTTTCTCAATCAGAGTGTACTTGTGTTCACTGTTGCTGAATATTTTGTTGAGGTAGTAGATAACTCGCTCTTGGCCTCTATCGCCTTTTTGTCCCAGCATGCAACCCATGGCATTGTCATTGATGGATAGGTACATAAATAGGGGACCATCATCCCTGGGTGGTACCAAAACATGAGTTGGGAGATGAATCTGCTGATGAAGTTGATTCTTCCAAAAAATCCTCGTATTTCCTTCTCTGTCTAAGGAATGGGCATTTCCGTAATGGCCTGGATTTTGGTGAGATCCAGCTCAATGCCCTTGTGGCTGACTAGGAATCCTAGCAACTTGCCTGATTTGATGCCAATGGCGCACTTGGGTGGATTCAACTTTAAGTTGTACTTACGCAACCTGTTGAAGAGCTTTCTGAGATGGTCTATGTGGTCTTCCTCCCTTCGAGATTTGAGAATGATGTTGTTGGGCAAAATCTAATTACGTACAGCACGCAAGTATACGTGGTCAACAAGTAATATAATACTTAGTAGAGTATCGTTCCCTCAGAGACTGTAATAAGAATTTAAACCTCACAATTACCAATTTCCTATTAATCCTAATTTTATTAAACTAATCAATTTCCAGTTTGTAACTAAAAGTATTAAAAATTTTAAAATCGCCAAACAATTAATAAATTCTAAAAACTGAATTTTCAAAAAAATAATGGAGAATTAGGCTTTCGACTTCACTCTAAGCATCACTCTGATTATTACACCATTTTTCCAGTTTAAATCATTATCTCAGTTTAGTAATCAAGAACACGTATGTAGAACTAGCCACCTCTCGATGTACTAATACCGTATTAACTCAAATCTACAATTAAGATAGAATTAAGTTAAACACCTTAATCAACTAACTCACTATATCTCTATGTGAATTACAATTAAAGAAGGTTTAAGTTCAAGTTCTTTATCTGATTACATGCGATGTTAAGCATATCTCTACCCTACCATTCATCAAGATTCTGTTCATTCACAAAATTCAAGAACACATGCTATATTAACTAAGTGTAGACTCGTATTTCATCTCTTGAGTTCATACAAGTCCACAAAGAATCGTTGATTAGGCAATTCATATATACAAGTTCAAATTAATATAGATAAATTGAATAATAGCTTATTAAACTGAAAATCAAAGTTACATAATCATCGTTCCACTGAAAGATCTGTCTTAAGCCTAAAAAGTATTTAGTTCGTCATAAATGAAATAATAACTGAATAAATTAAAGATATCATCTTTTCAATTACAAATATAAAACTAAAGAAGAAGAATAATGCAGAACACCCTTCACTTCAGCCTTAATCCGCAATCAATATGAAAGTTCTTCAAAATCTTCACTCCAATGATCGCTATGAAAATCTGTCCATAATCTCTGTTAATTGCTTTTCATGATGACGATCTTGTTGTTTTTGATGTAGTTATATGTTTACAACCAAAATCTGCATGCAATCCTCTCTCCTTTAGAGTCCCAAAGCCATGAGATTAATAAAACTCAAGTTCCAACAGTGTTGGCCTCGCATTAGATGTACCAGGACTCTAAGACTTTTAGCCGGTGTGGGGTATATACATGTAAATGGCCCACCCCGGCGGGCTTAGCTCCTGTCTTGCAGACTTAAAGACCCCCCGCCCCGGCGGGGGATATTTTTCCTGATGTTCTGTTTGCTTATTTATATGCCGCAATGTACTGTAACTTCACCATTTTTGATCAAACGCAACACCACCCTACCTACACAATAGAATAAAACGAAACAAGTAAAAACAAACATAAACACAAGGAATTAACATCTATTAAGCTTGAATTTGGAACCGATTCGCCGGTATAAAACGCACTTATCAAAATCCCCCAAACTTAAAATGTGTTAGTCCTCGAGCACAAAACAAACTACATGATATGCAATGCAATGCAATGAGATGTAATGTATCTAATATGTCTACGAATCCAATAGTATCACAGAATCAAATTTATTCCTTGGGCCTCAGAAAAATTAAGCAAACACTACAACACTTCATATCGAAACCACTCAATAACTTCTTATCAATTCTCGAAGCTTAGACCGTCATCACTAATATAGTGCGTGTGTGATCAACAACTATGCTAACTGATTCTAATTCAAATTCAACACATAACCAATCTCTTAACAGTAATCATACAGAATAAACTCAAAAATTTCAAAAATGGACGAGTTCCAACTAAAATCAAACGTTTACCAAGATTAGCCGAATAGGGTATTCATGCTTTTTTTTTTCTTTTTTTTAAACTGATAGATGGTTGGTGAGTGTGTTTTACGCTCCATCTCACGCTTGTGTTTATGGGGAGTATTTCTTCTCAACCCACCACAAGACTCAACTAGATATTATTTTCTTTTTCTTTTTCTGAAGCTTATATACCCTACCTTTTCCCCCAAACTTAGGTTCTTGCCTAATTTGTCGTCTTCTCTGCCTATTCTTGTCATTCTCTTATTTACACTAGCATTATCCTTTAGAAACTATTTATGTATTAATTTAAACAACTCAGTCGACACAGATGTTATTACGTGCTAACCTTTTTATACCAGTTTCAAACAAGCACAAGATCCGAATCATAATTCAAAATTACATCATAGTTCTAATACTGGGTATTGTATTTGTTTACCTAATCCCAATCTCATTATTGGCCACAATAAAAATGCACAACAATAACTGTTGGACATATGCAAAACAACACAATTCTAACTATATTTTTTTTATTTTATTTTTTATAAATATGGCAAACATAACATAACAAAATACAGAACTAACAAAAATAATTAAACTATGTATGCACCTAAGCTACTATGCAACTACATGATTACATGAATGCAACATTAAAATTCCTAACTCCCCCAAACTTAATAACAACAATGTCCTCATTGTATGGATAATGCAATAAAATGTGTGAGGACTTTCCTCGAATCGCCTAAGTCTGGGGGGGTGGTGGTTGATCTTCGTCCTCAGAGTCACTTGGTGGGAACCTTGGCATATGCATGGGCTGCTGGTATAGGAATTGGGCAGTTGGATTGAAGCTTTAGAGTGTCGCATTCAAAGAAACGAAGGACGTATTCATAGCCTTGAACATGTGATCCTACCTCGCTGCGAGTCGTCGCATCTTCCGTCGTGCTTCCTTGTTGTGCTCATCCACTTGGCATTAAAAAGCAAAAAAATTGAGGGCTAGATGGGGTGCCAGAATGTGGTGCCTCCTCTGTTCCTTGCTCTCCCATCATCGCATCCTCATCCTCCGAGGTGTCTTCAGCGTGAACTTCATCCTCCGAAGCTGATGGAAAAATAAAGCCTAAACCTCTAGGATGGGAATCACCCCCGACCCACACCGAATACCGCACGATCATTCTGGAATCAAGTAGCTGCAACGACATCTGAGTGGGTTCATCATCAGACCATCGAACACCCGCTTGGCGACACAACCCACCAATGAGTGATGGGTGTGGCAAGCCGCCGGAGAAATTCCCTCGTAAGCATCGGCGAATGGAAAAACTGATTATGGCCCCGACGTCGATGATGAAATCTTGCACAATTGCATATAAAAGTAGTGCCTTCTCTTTAGTCACATCAGAGGTGTGCGTGGATGGAAACAATTTTGCACATAAGAAGGCGTACCATATCTTCCCATACCTGTTGAGATCCTTGCTGTGAAAAATTGTTCCTCCTTTCCGACCCTTAATCCATGTTGTTCCCGGCTTAGTCATTTCTTTGAGAACAGCCTCAAAGTCAAGATCGAAATCACATAAGTGAGCATATTGGCACTGTCTAGGCACTCATAACTGATAATAAGTATTGATGGCATCGACACTGAACGGAACCAATCTATCCCACACAAAAGCGTTGAAAGGGGCTTTGTCCTCGGCGTTAGCATAAAATTCTTTGACCATGCTGACAACGACGACCTCGGGTTCCTCAATGAACTTTTTCCACCCTTTTCTGATAAATTTGTTGCATCATTTCACCGTTGACATGATCCGGTGCCAACCCCCGCTCCGGCGTAAGAGCCTTTGTTACCATGTAGTCGTAACGGTCGGCGGCGGCACTTTTTAATTTGCGTCGGTCCAAGGTTCGTGATCGTGGTGTTGTTGTGGAACTCTCTCCATGTTGCCTCTTTGATGTACGCTTAGATGCCATTAAATTCTGGATGCCTTAACACACTATTCCCTCCCCAAACTTTACTCACACAATATTGCAAACACTTGGTGTGCACCCTTTTTTATCCCCCAAATTTGATAATTTTATGGCAATTATGGTGATAGAAGAAACGTAACTCACTCTCAATTGCTATACTCTTACCTAAATAATTTGCTTACTTCGTAGCTTTTGGAGATGGAGTAGAAAGGATGTGGTGAACTTGGGTTCAGAGTGTGTGTTTATATAGAGATGGTGTATGGTGCACGGTTGTGGTAGGGAGTAATGGGATGATGGATTGTACGTTGCTAAAATCGTGGGTTGAAAATGGTTATAGTGGATGGGAGTTGGAGTTGTAATGGAGGGAGAAGGAGAATTAGTGGGTATAATTGGTGGAAGTTGTACTTGCAGAAGAAGACGAAGTAATCAGCACAAAGAAGGAGTGGGGGTGTTGTAGACACTCGAAATTTTTTGCACACCTGTCACTGATATTGCAGGAGGGCAAATTTGTCTTTTAGAGATAACCCTGGAGGACAACTCATATCAAGTTCTGATACTACCGGAAGTTTTGTCTCAACCACGGAACACACACCAGGAGTATCACTTCCAGCCTCGGAGATAACCCCGAGGCAGGCAGTTCTAATACCAAAAATTCCACCGGAGAAGGCCGATTCATCTCGGAGATAACCCCGAGATATTCAGTCTCAGTCCCAACACTGGGAGTAGCAGTTACCAACCTTGGAGATAACCCTAAGGAATGCAGTTCTGGAGATAACCCCGGAAATGCTTGTTTCAAATGCATGTAATCAGATTTAACCTCAGCACTCAGACCGAGGCACCCAGTACAAGACCTGAAGATAACACCGGGAAGACATGCACACCTCAGAGATAACACTGAGGACCTTCAACACTTGTAGCAGTCCAATCTCATAGATAACCCTGAGCAACGTCTACTTTATCAGCCCAAACCGGCTATAACCCCAGTGAGGGGCAAAGTCATCATCTTGCCACCTTGATGCCACACCGCACCGTCTAAACATTCCATACATACATTTCTACACAACAATGTCCCACAAGAACAAAGGACAACCAATCCCGAATGACTATTACTTAGGGTAACAGATAAAATTTGAAGCTTTAAGACCGGACGGCATGGTCCCATCTTCCTGACTTCGTAAAACCTCTAATCCCATGTCATTGCGTAAATCTCGACAACTGTGGTTTGAAATAGGTCTTACATACCTCAGTCGGATGCCTGGATTGCAATTCTAAAAGTTCGAGCGGACATCACGTTGCATGCGTGCACGTATTTTGAGATGGCGGGACCTGCGATGCCTGGGGCAACCCGGGCAGCCGTACGTACACCTGCGGTTCCCCCCTCTATAAATAGAGGGCTTGGGGTGGCCATTTGTAGAGAGAAAAAGGCGAGGAAGCCCTGTCAAATTTGCTCTGTACTCACCCTAAGCTGAGCGCTTTCTCATTTTAAACACATGTGAGCTCACATATAGCTACTTTTGTACAGGCGGGAGCCGAGTGTTCATCCCTTTAAAGATATAGAAGTCTTCTTTGGCTGACCAATATAAGCCTTTTCACACACTTTAAAGTCTTTCTCTTCATCTTTGCACACGCCATTCTTCACGTTGAGAGTCGTGTTGCGTGTGTTTGCCCGGACTTCGGTCTGTGGTTTCATTTCAATCTGTATGTATATATATATATATATATATATATATATATACTTATATATGTTTTTATATATGGACAAACATTATTGAGTTATGCCTCGATTGAGCCTAGACTTCGGTCTGGAGCGTTTATTTTCATTCTTATATATATACTTATATATATGAACTGTGTGTCGAACTTTGTTCGATGAGCCTAGATTTTATACGGAGCGTTTACTGCTTTAATATATATATATATATATATATATATATATATATATATCAATTGTGGTCGAACTTTGTTCGATGAGCCTGGATTTTACAACCGGTGCATTTACCGCTTTTATGTATATATATATATATATATATATATATAGATTTTGTCCCGCCTGGAGTTCACTCCGTGGCGGTTGATCGCTTTTACAGCTTTTTTTACATTTCGTCCTGCTTGGGGTACTTTTCATGGCGGTTGATAGCTTTTATAGCTTTATTTACATTTTGGATCCCCCATGGAGGTGCTTAAGTGGTGGTGATCATGTACATATAGATATATATATATATATATATATATATATATATATATATATATAGAGCCCTTCCATAGCAAATGGGTTGTTATGGGTATTGTGCAACACCCATTTTTGGGATAGTTGATAAACTTATTGGAAGGTTTGAGATTGAAACATAAATATATACCATAGTAGGAGCTTCTACCCAAACTTTTATTTTAATATGAGGACCCCACCATAGTCAATATGTTGTCAGGTTTGTTTAACTAAAAGCGAACTTTTAATATTAAATAATCTGACCAAGTGCGACATGCAAATTGTATATAAAAAAAAAAAAAAAATTCAAACCGTAACAAGCTCTTACGGCTTAAAAAAAAAAAAAAAAAAAAATAAAACTGTAACAAGCTCTTACGGCTTAAAAAAAAAAAATTCCTAAACCGTAATAAGCTCTTACGGCTTAAAAAAAAAAAAAAAAATCTAAACCGTAATAAGCTCTTACGACGCAAAAAAAAAATGTTTTTAACAAATGTTTTTATAACAAATGTTTTTATAATAAAATAATTTATAACAAATGTTTTTATAACAAATGTTTTTAAAACATTTTTTTTTTTTTTTATTTTTAGAATTGGAGCTTCTTGAAACAATACTTTTTTTTTTTTTCCGATAGAGTTTAAGCTTATTTAATATTTTTTTTCTTCTTTCTCCATTATATGTTATGACTTCGTAAATTAAAATAAAAAAAAAAAAAAACAACCCGTAGGTATAGCTGCACATCACGGTTGAAAAAAAAAAAAATTGGATATACCAACTAGTAGCTCTTTGAATGATTCGAACTTCGCAACCTCATGCGCAAATACCTCGTCATATGACCACCCGAGAGCACCACGGGCCTAGCTGCTAAGTTTAACCAAGGATATATCCTTATAGAAAAACTTCACCATCCCCAAAATCTATATTCTTGCATT
>CM035164.1:96753660-96931873 GCA_020205615.1 Panax quinquefolius
GTCATTTTGGGAAGAAGGCGAGGAGTGCTAGAGGCTTCTTCGTGTAACTCATCAATTCTTTTATTGAGGGCTTGGGCGATAAGTTTTAACTCACTTAGGAGCAATCCTTGAAATCGGATATGCTCTCACGGGACAGGAGGATCTGTGGGGTTTGTTTTTGACTTTGATTCTTTTGAAATCTTTTTACGACTTGAGGAAGAGGATCTAAAGAAATGGCTTTAGAATCCTTTTTGACAGTGGTTGGGGAATGGTGGAATCGGAATAGGACAGCAGAAATTCTTGTTGAACGACCAATGATTCTGTTAACATCGAACTTATCCCACCATTTGATGTAGAAAAAGCGGGAAAAGTCGAGGGAGTGGATCGGAGATAATTATTTGAATTACTAGCAGCGGAGGGGGAGAAATCTGTATTGCCATTTAAGGATCCATGGAACCTTATATTTCTTGATGAAGAGGAGAGTGAGAGGAATATTCTCATTCCTTGGATCTGTTTACTATTATTAGCAAAATGGGTAACTTGGACCTTAAGGGGTTAGGGAAGAAGGAGGTCATAGGTAGAACCATACCTATACCACCAAAGACGAACCAATAAGGGATTGGACTTTTGAATTTATGATCGAATTGAATAAACCGGGGAATGACTATGGGTCTCGTTTACGATGAAGGAGAACCTTATACCAAGCTTGAATATAATCATAAAAACAAAAAGGATAACTATGATTAGTGAGATCCATTAGATCGGAGGGATGTTTACCCCAATCGATCGAAAATCTGAAGGAATTGTTTAATATCTGAAGAATGATAAAGAACTTTTGATTTATCATTGTTTGCATAAATTAGTTTTATATTCTTGACTTCGGTTTGAGGAGAATGTCCTTATAATAAACAAGAGACTTATAAGGGCGGTGGGAGGAAAATGCCAACCGGGAGGAGGGAAAAAGCTGGGCGCGACAAGCTTGGTGGATCATTTTTGGTTTCATGTAGGGTTGATGTGAAACAAATAACTTTCCCATTTGAGCACATACTCGGAAGAGGAGTGATTGGGAGGCTGCAGAGCGAGGTCTTTCTTTGGATTCTTGAATGGGTCAATAGGTTCGAGTTTATTTACTAAAAATTTGAAGCTATATGGCTGAGGATTGTCCCGAGCAGAAAATTTGTTTGGTGATAGGCCAGGTTATTCTTGGGTGAGGGACTAAGGTACCTCTGGATGATTACTTGGGCCCTTAGGGCGACCCAGGACCACGAGAGGAGGATGATCCTCTGAAACTTCATGGTATATATAGTACTGTATGAATAAATTCTCTGGGTAAGAAAATCGGGAATAGAATTATTTTTACCTTTAATGTATTCATATCAAAATCAAAAATGCTTAATAAGGCTTGCCATCTAGCGAAAAGAATGCTTAGAGGCTAAATTTTCAACATCTTTTACTAAAATGTACTTGGGTGACTTACGATCGATCACGAACCGAAATTTACGATTTAATAAGTCATTTTGAAATTTATTAATACATAATACTAATGAAAGAATTTCTTTTTAATAGTACTATATTTTGATTGTGTAATATTCCATGCTTGTAGGAATGAAATCGAACAATTTGTTCGAGAATCGGATGTTAATTTTTGTTTAAGAATGCCTCAGAATCCAATATCGAGCGTCGGTCTCAACTATTTTGAGCAATTTGAATCATTGGAAATGCCAAAGCGAGGCAATGTCTTGACATATTTTTAACTTGTTGAATTGCGAAGTATGAATGTCGATCCGAGGTGGAAGATTATTTTGCAAACGGCGAAAAGAGGTTTGCAAATCTTCTGAATTCTTGTAGAACTTGCTATATAATTCATTGAGCAAAAAATCTCTGCGGTTGGGTTTTATTGGTTATCTTATCTGGGAACTTGTCGGTGAATTGAATAGCTCGTTCGATAAAATTTGAACTTGTCCATTGAAGATATTAAGACCAAGAAACCTTATTAGGACTGAAAGCAGTTTGCATTTGGAAGGAGAAAGAACAAGACCATTTACTTTAATAGTAGTGAAGAACGACTTTAAATGTTTTTCGTGTTCTTGATAGTCTTTGAGTAAACAAGAATGTCGTCGATATAAACAACGATAAAATGGTGAAAGGGTTTAATATGTCATTGAGTATATTTTGAAATTCACTTGGAGCATTTTTAGGCCAAATGCTTGAACATTCCATTCATAATGTCCAAGCGAATTGGTGAATCTTTATTTTGTCTTGATCATCGGGATGAATGGCAATTTGCGAAGCGGTTTTAAGGTCAAATTCTTTGAAAATGGTGGCATTACTTAACCTATTGATAAGGTCGTCTTTATTGGGAAGAATTTTAATCCATTCTAAGACCTTGTTCAATGGTTTGTAATTAATAACTAAGCAGGGTACACCTCTTTCTTTTTACGCTTCATTATTGACATAAAAAGCGGAAAGCAAGACCAGGGGATTCTTGTGTTTAATTAATCCTTTATTGAGGAGATCATTGATTTCATTTTACATAACTCCATTTGTTCATGACTTCGTTTGAATAGGCCTAGCCTTAGTAGAATTAAATGTTCTTTGAATTCCTTAGCATAAGGAAGCCTAACCATATGTTTTTTCTATGCGAAAAGGCGTTGGGAGAATCGAGAACAAAGGTTATGCTTCATGTAGGTTTTAATTCTTGATTTTTAAGCGAACCTCTTTATTTTGAAGTTGTTCTTCAATTCTTTTATATTTGATTTCTTCTTTTAAGAAATTCAAATGTGTAGATTCTGATTTATTAAATTGATGATTTAGAAATGGATTCTTCTTGAATGTATTTTAAATCTCTTTCTTTTAGTTTAATAAGAAATTTAAATGTTATTTTCTTTCCTAAATGTTTACGAGTTAATCCTTCATTACTAGTTGTAAATGGGTATAATAAGTATATAAATGGTAAACCCAAAATAATTTTATCGTAAGATTGCGAATCAAAACAAAGGATGTTTTGAAACACATATTATCTGACAAATATGTACTTTAGGTAATTTATATTTTATTTCCATTTGACTACCATTAAATTTGAATTCAATTTTTCTTTGGTTTTTTATAATACTTAGTTGGGATTAGACCTTCACGGATCTGATTTAAATACTTTTGTATCTACTACCAAGGCGATAAGTTGTATTGAAAAGTTTTTATCCACAACTAGGTTAATAGAAACATACCATTTACGAATGGTGATGTCTTTAATTCTTTTAAGTGAAAGACCTTGAATAAATAAATGCGAAATATCTTTAGTACCGGATGATTACGGTTCATCGTGATCTTCATCATTTGGATGAGGAATCGTTGATCGAAGATCGGGCTTTTTATCAAAATCTTTTCTTAAAATAGAGACTTCTATTTTTAAATTAGCAATTTCTTTCTTTAATTTATTAACTTCTTGATTTAATTCTGGAAGAGTGACTTCTTTAACTGGAGATTTAAATCTTTCCAAAGTTTTATTAAGACTAAAAATTGGTTTCTCTTTAGCTTTAATAAACTTATCGTTTTCTCTATTGTCTTTAGTTAATAAATCCTTTAAGCTGTTTTTTGTGTATTGGGCTTTTAACTTAGGATCGGTGATTTTACTAATCAAGTCGATTAACAAAGAACTCTCTTCATCATCTTTGTTAATTACATTAATCTTTTTAGTGCGACAATTTTCATTGCAATTATTAGCACAAATGGTGACTTAAATGCGAGCTCTTGCTTGAATTATTTTCATTGTTAGCATCGGAGGAATATGAACTATTAGAGTCTTCATTATTCTTGACTTCATTTTCTATTCTCATTAACTCTAATATATATTCGAGAATCTTCTTGATAATATTTAAGCGAGACAACTTACATTTTATTTTGCATTCACTTTTATAATGACCCTTTTGCCCACAATTGTGGCACACAATTTTACTTTTATCAAATTTTTAGTTCTTTTATTATGTTTTTTTTTATTAATAGGTTTGGGCTTATTATAATAATTATCTTGATTTTTATCTTTATGATGGTTGCGTCTTTTCTTATAGCGTCTATGACTTTTGTGAGAGTCGATATGTTTATGCACATGCTTTAAATCTAGAAGGAGCCACGGGGAGGTAAACCATATTGCTTTCATGAGAATATACCTAAACTCATATTTAGCTTTTTCTTGTCTTTACTAGCTTGTTTGGCTAACTTAAAATCAATGCACATTTTAATCCTATCTTTTGAATATAGCGATTATGTCACCATAAGTGAGATTATCATAATCAATATATCCTAAATCTTTACTAAGTTCTTCACGAACTTTGTGAGCAAATAATGACGGTAATCCATTAACAAATTTTTCTTTCCAGAAAGGTTTATTACTGTCATTTCTCATCATAACTCTAGAAGTAAAAACATCTTTGTACCATCTAAAATCACTTAGAGTGGGACAAGTGAGATTATAGGCGATCGTGGATTCTCTCGGTGATATTCTTTGGGGTTCCTACGAAGTGTTTTATTATAGTGTAAATCAAAGTATTTACTCCATCTGGTGGCCCTATTCCAATAGTTTCATCAAAAATCGGGTTTCCTTCAGCATCTAACTGAACTGCATGGATAATAGATAATCTAGAATCTTCGGTGAGATGTTTTTCCCACCAACACGAGAATACACAGCAATCCACTAGCGATAATTCAACAATATCTGGTTGAGTAAGAGTGTTGAATTTTGTTAGATAGTATTTTTACCATGGACATATGATTTAACTTATTGAGGATTTCTTGTTCACTAAACCCATCAATATTCCATTCATAAATTTTATTAGGCGAAGCGAAAAATTGTTTATCTAGGTTTCTCTCTTCAAATTGTAAATCTGGAGGTTGGTCTAGAATACCAATTTACGGTCATACTTAGTATTATGGACGGTTAACTTATTTAAGCATTTCTTGAATATCTTATATTGATGATGAGGTGATTGACTATCGAATGACTCTTACTTTCATTATCGAGTTAATCGATCGATGATAGCAATAATCTTAGCTTGTTTAGGTTCGATCTTTGTTTTAATTTTTAAATAAGCGATCGATAGCTCTTTGTAAGATCAGCGTCTTTATTAGGTAAACCTAATTTTCTCTATTTTACGGTAGCTTTAATAGTGGTTGAACAATTTTTGACTCTGGTTTTTAATTATATTTTCTTCAAATTTTCTTGATCACATCTAGCTTGTTTTCCCTCTGATTTGCTAGGTATTAGTTACTAAAATTTAATTGCTTTCGATGATTTTTTATCATCATTAACTCCATTAGAGATTTTAAATGGGTGGCCAATTCTTGAAGTATTTTTCTTTGAAATTAAGACCAGATTCTAAGGGTGGGTGACTAGGCGAGACCTTAGACTTGTCTTCTTTAACCCATTGAGTTTTAGTTATCACATTGCATTTAAATTGATCTTTGCTTCATACCAATCATAGAAAGTAATATTAATTTTTCACTTTATTAATAAATTTCTTCCATTTATTGACAATTTTATCTCTTTCTTTCTCGGTTGGGTGATTATTTCTAAATTGATGTCTTTTAATTTTATTAGACTTGGAATTAAAATCATTCACAAGATTAATCGATCTAACACAAATTCTTTCTTAATGACTCTTAATTGATTATTAATTGGAACATCAAAATCGGTGAGTAGGAAGCTTCGGAAGAGAGTCGGAGAAGAAGAGCTTTCTTCCTCGGCTTGGTAATTCTGAGGGTGACAAGAATAACAAGGATGACTTGCTTGACCTTGATTTAAAATTCCTTTTAACTTAATGTCTCTTATAGAAGGGTTACTGAGGACTTCAGAATCTCTTCTAGGTAGATTCATAGAAGGAGCTGAAGAACTAGAATAGTCTTCTATGATAACTGGTCTTCTAGAACGTTCAAAGCTAACTTTGACAGTTCCATCGAAAAAATTGCCTTATGTTTTCAATGTTCACTCGTTGTTTACTACAGTATTTCTTGTGGTATTTCACTTGGTAAAATCCATTGACTTGGTAATGTAATATCTTTCCATAGAATTGTTACAGGGATGCGGATATTAGCATCATTTGGTTGAACTTTGAATTAATCTTTGTGATCTTTAGGGCTTTTATTAAGAGCATGGACATTCAAATTAGTCTTCATGGTCTTATAATAAATTCTATAGATTAAAGCGATTGGTTGAGAACCTTGATCATTTGTGTAATTTCTCCTATTTGTTTTAATATTTAATGTTAAAGCTTTTAATAGGTGTTGATCACTTAGACTAAGTGTGAAGTCGGAAAAGCAATTAAAATGGATAGGACCATTGTGCGGGATGGCTTCCATGCACCTATTATGCTTGGATAATAATTCAAAATCTAGCATCTACGAGGCGGTAGATACTTGAATTAATTCCTTTAATGTTCAATGGTTTATTTGCTTTACTTGAACTAGACCTATGTGGATGAAATTATAACCCTTTTTCTATGTTTTTAATAACTTCAGGGAAAGAAGGTTACAATTTTCATATTCTTTGTTAATAGCATAGACTTTTCAAGCTGTTTTAACATTGTAATCTGTTTTAAAGTTATCTAAAAATGTTGGTGATAAATTTCTTTGGGAGAAATTACAGGTATATTCGATTATGTAAAACTTGGTGATATTTTCATAAGCTTGTTTTTCTTCACGATTAACTATATACGGTATAGGTTGCAGGTTGACTATGACTAGGCGAGGAGTTAGATCTAAATAACCTACTCATTATTCTTGAGTTCAAAATTTTATTCACTCTTTATCTTCCATTCGAGACCCTCTTACAGGTAGACTCATACCTATTGTTCTAAAACCCATCACTTAGCTTTCACTGAAGAGACTTACCTAGGGTTGACGGTGAACAAGGTGTTCTACGATAAGTTAGGTGACTTCGATAAAGGATGAAATGATTTTTGAAAAGCAGTTTTAATGAAACAAATTAACAGATCTTCTTGGTATTAGAAACGAGAGAAAAGCAACAGCTGGCTCACGATACCATATAACGGTGGGATAAGTTTTTAAAGAAAAACTTTAACGAAGAAGAAAGAAAAAGATTAAGAAGAAACTTTTAAAAAAACTAAGAAAAAAGATTAAGAAGATGATGGTTGAATCGGTAAAGTAATCTCTTTCTTGTATTATAAACATTTGGAAGGATTACATTAATTCTAGACTAAATGTTTAAGGGAAGATCGAAGTATTGAGACTTAATCTTCTTCTTCTTCTAACTAAGAAGATCGGTGAGCTTAGTCTTGGTGACTTCTAGAGAGAGGAGAGGACCTCGGGAAGAGCTTACAGAGAGAAAGCTACGAGGCTTCAATCGAATTAAGCCTAAACAAACTCTAAACACTTGAGTTGTTTAAATAGAAAAAGCGAAAAGTAAATTACTATTTGATTCACGCGGAATCACTATTACGATAAGCTTGAAGTAAAAGTAATTTACTAAAGTAAAAGTAAAAGCGTAAGAAACATTTTACATTTACTTTTACATGGGTAAATGTAAAAACATTTAACTAAGTTAAAAACATTTAACTTAAGTAAAAGCAAAAGTTATTCTTTTACTTTTACTTTTACATTTTTTATTTTACTAAAGTAAAAGAGATGATGGTTTGGGGCCATCACACATCGATTATTGAAGACTCCTCGGCGTCTTCTTGGTTGGTTGGTCCGTCTCACATGAGATCTTGGGAAGGTCTTTGTTGATCATCTTCTCGGATGAGTCACCATCCCTACTATTCAGCCTTAAAAATTTTTATCCGAAATAACCTATCATTGAAAAAAATTGGTTTTATAAAGAAGGAGGAAAAAATTTTCTCTAGAAAATTGGTCAAAATCTTCAAAATTTCTTAGATTTTGTAAAAATTCTTTGTTTAAAAGCAGATCGGATGAAATCTGAAACAAAGGATCACTCGATTGGTCACGATCTATCGATGCGTCGATCTAAAACGCAGAAGACTAATTTGTTAAGCTGTTTAAACAAAAATTCTTTCTTTTATCATTCCTCTTAAACTCGAGCCGTTCTTGCCTTAAGTAAACTTCGTACACTGTAGATCTAATGATACCCTTAGCCTAAAGCTGCTCCCAACACGAGTCTTACAAAGCGGCATAACGGGACTTATGGCGATCTTAGGTGTTTCTGACAAGTCGAGGCGATTGAAAGTGGAAGCGAAAGAAAAAAAGTTTGAAAAAACATTTAAGTAAACAAATCAAAGCTGTTTAATCGAAACCACCGATAGCATCAAGAACCAACCGTGTGGCTCGATACCATATAACGGTGGGATAAGTTTTAAAGAAAAACTTTAACGAAGAAAGAAAAGATTAAGAAGATGGCCAGGTGAATCGGTAAAGTAATCTCTTTCTTGTATTATAAACATTTGGGAAGGATTACATTAATTCTAGACTAAATGTTTAAGGGAAGAAGGAAGTATTGAGGACTTCGTCTTCATCTTCTTACTAAGAAGATCGGTGAAGAGCTTAGTCTTGACTAACTTCTAGAGAAGGAGAGGACCTCGGAAGAGCTTACAGAGAGAAGCTACGAGGCTTCAATGAATTAAGCCTAAACAACTCTAAACACTTGAGTTGTTTAAATAGAAAAGCGAAAAGTAAATTACTATTGATTCACGAGGAATCACTATTACGATGCTTGAAGTAAAAGTAATTTACTAAAGTAAAAGTAAAAGCGTAAAAACATTTTACATTTACTTTTACATGGGTAAATGTAAAAACATTTAACTAAGTTAAAACATTTAACTTAAGTAAAAGCAAAAGTTATTCTTTTACTTTTACTTTTACATTTACTAAAGTAAAAGAGATGATGGTGATGGGCCCATCACACATCGATTATTGAAGACTCCTCTGGCGTCTTCTTGGTTGGTAGTCAAAATCTCACATGTGAATCTTGGGAAGGTCTTTGTTGATCATCTTCTCGGATGAGTCACCATCCCTACTATTCAGCCTTAAAATTTTTATCCGAGAAATAACCTATCATTGAAAAAATTTTGGTTTATAAAGAAGGAGGAAAAAAATTTTCTCTAGAAAATTGGTCAAAATCTTCAAAATTTCTTAGATTTTGTAAAAAATTCTTTGTTTAAAAAGCAGATCGGATGAAATCGAAACAAAGGATCACTCGATTGGTCACGATCTATCGATGCGTCGATCTAAGCAGAAGACTAATTTGTTAGCTTGTTTAAACAAAAATTCTTTCTTTTGTCATTCCTCTTAAACTTCGAGCCGTTCTTGCCTTAAGTAAACTTCGTACTGTAGATCTAATGATACCCTTAGCCTAAAGCTAAGCGCCTCCCCAACCACAGAGTCTTACAATGGCATAACGGGACTTATGGCGATCTTAGGTGTTTCTGACAAGTCGAGGCGATTGAAAGTGGAAGCGAAAAGAAAAAAAGTTTGAAAAAACATTTAAGTAAACAAATCAAAGCTGTTTTTAATCGAAACCACCGAGATAGCATCAAGAACCAACCGTGTGGCTCGATACCATATATATAACGGGATAAGTTTTTAAAGAAAAACTTTAACGAAGAAAGAAAAGATTAAGAAGATGGCCAGGTGAATCGGTAAAGTAATCTCTTTCTTGTATTATAAACATTTGGGAAGGGATTACATTAATTCTAGACTAAATGTTTAAGGGAAGATCAAGTATTGAGGACTTCGTCTTCATCTTCTTCTAACTAAGAAGATCGAAAATTGAGAGCTTAGTCTTGACTAACTAACTAGAGAGGAGAGAGGACCCTCGGAAGAGCTTACAGAGAGAAAGCTACGAGGCTTCAATTGAATTAAGCCTAAAACAACTCTAAACACTTGAGTTGTTTAAATAAAAAAGCGAAAAGTAAATTACTATTGATTCATGAGGAATCACTATTACGATAAGCGAAGTAAAAGTAATTTACTAAAGTAAAAGTAAAAGCGTAAAAACATTTTACATTTACTTTTACATGGGTAAATGTAAAAACATTTAACTAAGTTAAAAACATTTAACTTAAGTAAAAGCAAAAGTTATTCTTTTACTTTTACTTTTACATTTACTAAAGTAAAAGAGATGATGGTGGTGGGGCCATCACACATCGATTATTGAAGACTCCTCTGGCGTCTTCTTGGTTGACTTAGTCCGTCTCTGTGAATCTTGGGAAGGTCTTTGTTGATCATCTTCTCGGATGAGTCACCATCCCTACTTATTCCGCCTTAAAATTTTTATCCGAGAAATAACCTATCATTGAAAAAAAATTGGTTTATAAAGAAGGAGGAAAAAAATTTTCTCTAGAAAATTGGTGAAATCTTCAAAATTTCTTAGATTTTGTAAAAATTCTTTGTTTAAAAGCAGATCGGATGAAATAAAACAAAGGATCACTCGATTGGTCACGATCTGTCGATGAATCGATCTAAACAGAAGACTAATTTGTTAACTGTTTAAACAAAAATTCTTTCTCTTTTGTCATCCCCTACTTTCGAATTATAGAGACGACTTACCTACTGAACCGTAGAGCATCTGCCAAAGCCAAGTCAAAGATCGAAGACTACACTCTAAGTTGTAGAGTCTACTGATTACATGCAGAGATCGTAGTCGTGTAAGATTAGATGAAGACAATGAGCACAAAGTCAGAAATTGTAGAGTGTTAAGATCTGATCTCAGAGTCGTAGTGTCTGCACAGCCAAAGCGGAATCGTAGAGTGCAGAATTAAGACTTCAACAGATGTGCTCACAATACCAAGACAGAATCATAGAGCAAAAACGATTCTCAACGAATGAGCACTCCCAGAATATCCAAAGGAATGAAGCCTCTGGTTAGCACTGCAAAGATACATTCCATCTAAAGGAAACCAGAGAGCACTCAACGAATGGCATGCAAGCTAACAGAAGATATAAGCACCAACCCAATCAGCATCCAGATTGAGTTGTAAAGCCATTCAAGATGAAGTCTTCCACAAGATGATCTTGAGAAGACTTCAGGAACTGACTAAGGAAAGTCGGCAGAAGCAGTAACTGTCACGTAAATAGAAGACAGCGATCTTGGAAGCAACCAAGATTGTAGTATTTGCCAAACAAAGAAAAAGCTGATGGAGTATACACAGAGATACTGGCCAGCCTCTGAAGAACAAGGCTAAAGTGATTAAGCATTGGGTCAGTCCATTGATGATAAGTGAATGGGAGATCACAAGGAGAAAGCGAGCTGGACACGCCACAAATATGAAGTGTCTTGTTATTCAGAAGGGACCAGAACAAAGAGCCAAGCCATCAGTATCTGAGAACTGTTAAGGCAAACAGAAGTGTTGAAGCACTGCACAAGAGAAAGAAGAGGTGTTCTACATTGAAGATCCAATCAACACTATTCAAGATCGTAGTATTGTCTCTATCAGTCAACAAGACACTACTATCAAGTCCAAGAAGACATGCATCAGAATCGTAGAGTTTGAAAAGCTGAAGATTGGAGCGTTGGCAACGATTCAATCTGAAGGTTGATATTTGGACAAAAGCTTATTGAGAGCATCGATGCAAAAGGACAACCTCTGGTCGAGAAATCAGAAGGGGGAAATAAATTCGACTACCTGCCCGAGGCATAAAAGTGACATCTCTGACGGGGTAGGTGAAATAGTATACTGTAGTGTCAGAAAGTCATGACATGTCACATCTGTAGTCTACATCAAACAACTCAAGATCTGTGAAGCAATTCAAAGAGCTTTCAACGGTTACTTTCCAACGGGAAGATTGGAAAGAAGTATAAATCAGCTAGAGCTTCAAAGATCAAAGGTTGCTGGAATTGCTGAGTTTGGAAAATTGGTGAACTGATCTAACCAACATAAATAGTGAGTGACCAATGAAGGTCTGAAGGCTCACTCTACGATCCACCAAGAACACTTAGAGACAGACAACGAAAGAAGTAGAAGTGAGAGTTCTACTACAAGAAGAGTGTTATGAACTGCCGAAGAGAAAGAAGAGCATCAATGTCATCTTGATGTCTATCATGGGAAGACTCTAAGTACCAGAGAGAAGAGCCTACAGTCATCTTAGTAAGTCTATCATGAGAAGGCATCAAGTAGAGACAAAGAAGATCACCAACGCCATCATCGTGGCTAACATGAAAAAGTTTCTAAGTACCCATCAGAAGAGCTTATAGTCATCTTAGAAACCCATCATGTGCAGCCATCAAGTATCAAGAGGAATGATCTTCAAGGCAGTTCAACAAGGGATCATCAGAAGAGGTTGAGTAACTGAAGAAGCTGAGCATCATGCAACACTCAACTGCACTTCATGGATGATCATGACAAGCTGCTAAGTACCGAAGATGTTCAGAGCATAAAGACATCTTAGCAGCTCAGCACCAACAACAAACAACTCAACAACAAGAAGTCAGGGCCTGAGGGGTCCTTGTGCGGAGGGTCTAAATGAAGTTCCAAGCCTGTTGGGCTTGAAGAGTTCCTAGGGAACTAGAGAAGTTCTAAGGCTGCTGGCCTTGAAGAGTTCTTAGTGAAGTGAAGTCCCAAGGCTGCTGGCCTTGAAAGAATCTTAGTGATTTAGGGTGCTGCCTTTCTTTAGTGGAAATCCTGCTAGTTAAAAGCAGAAGAGTGGATTAGGAGCTGGAGTCTCTGAACCACTTAAAACCCCTTGTGTCTTTTACTTTATGTCATTTACATTATGTACATTAACCGCTATAACTGCTATGTATGTTTTAACTGCTTACAACTGAATTAACTCTACGAACAATGTATGTATGATTATGAATATATCAATGAAGGGGATCTTTTACTTATTTCGCTGTGCTTGGAAAGATTCTTATGTTTGTCATATGCTAAATTATTAGCTATAAAAAATAAACCAGAAAAGTATTTAAAATTAAAAGGATCTATTCAACCCCCCCTTCTAGATCTATTGTGCCTACTGAGAACTAGCAGTCTCTACCTTGCCATTTGTTTTAGTCTTTCTCTTAAAGATCCATATACACCCTTAGGCCTTATGCATATTGAAGGGTTAACCAAAGTCTACACTTGGTTTTTTATATATGGAGTCTATTTTGGATTTTATGGTCATCTACCATTTCTTTAAGTGTCTTAAAACTCTTAGCCTCATCGTATGCAACTAAATCATCATCTTTATGATGCATCATCCACATTATCATCTATGATGAATCCATACTTCCCAAGTATCTTCGGTACTATTCTAGATTTACGATTCGGTTGTGGTACAATAGGTTTCTCTTTTTTGACTTATAGTGCTTTGTGGTTCTTGAACTCTTAAAGATCTATTATCCACCTACTAGCCCCTTCAATGATAAACACCTTTATTTTAGAAAGCAGCGTGTTTCACAACAAACACCTTTTGCTAAGTAGTATTATAGAACATATACTGTAAGACCCCAACTTTTTATGAATAAAGATTTAATTTCTCTAAATATTATTTTTCAATAATAAGGTGTTGATTGATATAATGTTGTAGTTATGGGTGAAATGTGCAAATTTTGTAAAGTAAGCAAGTGGTCATAAAATATTTGTTTTGTCGGGGAATATTCGTTTTAGTTTGGGGATATTCTTTTTGTCGGGAATATCCGTACGACGGCGCAATCATTGATGGACCACATAAATAAATTATTGTCGGATATAGAAAGCGACAGAAATAACCTTTTTATAAAAATAACTACAAAACTTTTACCGTTAAAACTTTTGAAATGCTCGGTGATAAAAGTACAGTAATACGCGTGGTTGCACAGTGGCACACGGTATTTCACAGTATCTTTGATTATTGATTCTTACGTAAGAAGTCACTTAATAATTGATACAGTAAAATTGCACAAACTTTCATACTATTGATGCAATAATTGTTACAGTGATAATTGAATAATATTTTACATTATTGATTCAATAATTGTCATGACACAATAACTTATATTATTGGAATAATATTATTGGATAGCATTATTGATAATGTCTAGAAAGTTCTGTCGAGGAAAGGGGTTAGGTTATTTAATTGTGCACCAATAAGAAGAAATTCTTATAGGAAAGCCCCCTCTTTCCTGGGAACGATCTGGTTATCAGTATTGTGAATCTATAATATTAATTAGAAATACTTATTGAAGAATTGTAAATAATTGATGAATTTAGTAAGTAAATATTTCTTCAATTTTGATATAAATGGGGACATTTTAGAATGAGACATTTGTCGAAAATTGTTATTTTTAATGAAACCGTAATTATCTTCTCTGATAATATATTTATATATTATTATAATATTACATTATAATAGTATAATGTGATAATATAATAGTATAATTTTTATAATTTAAATGTTAATATTATTGTATTTTTGGGCCTGTGAATTAAATGGAGTAAAGATGATCAAATTGAATTAGTTTTCAAATTGAATTTGAATTCTTTTATTTTCAAAAACATGTGTTAAATGGTGGAGTAAGCAAATTGGCTTTGAAAAACTTGGTTTCAAAATGGGTGTGCTGCTAATTCATCTGTAGGTGAAATTGGTCAGAGGTGGTGTGCTACCACTTTCTTATAAATAGGCTGCTTAGTTAAATAATGAAACTCACACCAGAATCAGAAAATTCTCTCTTTATAATTTTAAGCATATTCTTGTGAGTATAAGCATACTTTGAGTGTAGTTTTTTGTGCAAGATTTTCTCAGAATAATATCCGATATTTCAGTCAAATCTAGTTTCTACTAAGGTAAATGATATTTTTTTTTCGTAAAGGAGGTTATTTTCTTTCAATACTCGTAAATTGATATTATTTCCTTTCATATTCGTAAGAGATATCATTTTTTTTCATACTCCATTTTACGTAAGCGATATTATTTCATCCTGTATTCCTAAATTTAAACTTACTATGGTAAGTATTGCTTCTATAATTCCTGAAATGATTAGAAATTTCGCTTCATCTAATATCATTTCACTGGAATATTGGTCTGAACGTTCTTATTAAATATGGAACTTTTCATGTCTGGGTAATGTTCACGGGCACTGTTCATACGGTACTATTCATACGGTACTATTCACGGGTACTGTTCACAAAAAAATATTTTTTTCCTTTTTTCAAGTTATCTGTTGTGACCCTTATTTTTGAAATTGAATCCATTTTATGGTCTCACTTGCTTCATTCTTATTATCGTTATCATAATTCTCAGACTTAAATTATGTTGAAAGATATCTTTGGCCCGTAGTGCAAAGATGAACTGTTGATTGATGAATATCTTTAGCCCGTAGTGCAAAGATGAACTGTTGATTGATATCTTTCGTCCGTAGTGCAAAGATGGACAGGTGTTTGGCACGATCATGACCACCAGTGATATAAACAATTATCTTTGGCTCGTAGTGCATAGATAATTCGTTGATTGGAAATAAATATTGATTGATGTTACAGGGATAAAATATTGATGATGGACTTTTAAATCATGGAAGATAGTAGACATCATGTTATACTTGACTCTTCTAATGGATTGTTGTTTTCACTGCAGTTTTTGATCTAAAACTTGTTGTCTATTGTATTTTATCAGATTTTTCCCTGTTGAGGACTAAGGATAATTTTTTCTGCATTATCTTAGTCATAATATTCTTTACTGGGCTAGTTGAGCTCATCCTTTTTCTTTTTGTTCCATTTTTCTTCTCAGGAGGCGAGAATATAGCTGGGACTAGTCGGGGTGTGGAGTGATGGTTCAAGGCGATTTTTATAGCAGTCCTCACTATTTTGTAAAATAGTGTATCAATAATTGTAATGAGGACTTTATTTGAGTTTGGATATTGTCTACAAGACAATATTTGTATTAAAACTCACAGCATATGTGCTATCGTATTTTGCACGACAATTGAAATAATGAAGTTTGTAGTTGTTTTCTGTACCATGTATTTGGCGACTCTGAATGGGTTGTGTGGACCTATTTTGGGGGCGTCACATATACCCTAAATTTACTTTAGGATGTCCCATAAATCTGCACTTGTCAAATCTTGTCCCCTACTTATCCTTTTGAAACCTTTTTACATAAGCTAGAATATACCTTATCTTAACATACTTAAGATTAAGAATCCTCCCTGTCCGTAACTCCTATGGAGTTTCTAGGGCATGACCCCAGAAAGATACTAAAATGTCAGTAAAAAACATTATGGACCACACCATGTCCAACACGGTAAGATTTTTCCTTTTAGATATACCAATCAATTATTATGTATCAGGAAGCATCCATTATAAGAAAATACCATTTTGAGATGATCCAGAAACTCATTGCACAAGTATATCTTCCTATATGTAATCAAAGAATTTTAATACTTTGTCAATTTATTTCACTTCTGAATTCTTTGAACCTTTTAAATGATTCAGACTTGTATTTCATCAAATACTTACATTCAGCTCTCTGAATAATCATCTCTTTTTTCTTTTAATAGTTTGTTCAATTTGAAAAATTATTTTTCATGTAAATCAAGCATGTAAAGAGTCCATTCAGTAAATTGCCAACACCAAATAAAATATTTTATTATAAATAGAACAAATATTATTTTTTATTATAATATAAAAACCACCATATCCAATATAGAAATTGGAATAACATTTCTTATAAGTGTTTGGAACATAATATCAATTATTTAAACTAATGGATTTGCTCGTAGACAGTGTTAAACAATAAGTTTTCACAACTAATGGACCAACCTTTGCTCCATTCCTTACACGTATGATTACTTCTCCTTTGTTTATCTTTCTACTTCTGCTTAGTCCCTTCATAAATCTGTATTTATGAGAACCACAACTAGTACCCAATACCCAAGTAGAAATTTAACTTATAGGAAGATTTATTTAATCATGAATAAACCTGTATATGTAATCGAAGCTTCACTAAGTTTCTTGCCTCTGCCAGATTTTTCTTGCAGTTTCTTTTCGGTGTCCAGACTTATTATAGTGTAAGCAAACTCCTTTGCTATCCGTTTCAACTTTGTTATTATTATCCTTTGTTTTTGCCTTTCTATTTACCTTATTTGAATCGTTCTTCTTTTCAGAAGATCATTTGGTCATCTTCCACTTCCTAGAAGAATCATTTACTAGTAAGACTTGGTCTTTCTTGGTTGGAGAGTGAATATCAACAATTTTCAACATGTTAAGCAAATTAGTGAGGCTGACATCTAGCTTGTTCATATGATAATTCACAACAATTATGAGAAGGAGTTCGGGAGTGACTACAAGATCAAATCTTGGCTCAACTCTCCATCTTTGACAAAACCATGTTGTCCTAATTTTTCAATCAAATTGATCATGTTGAGGACATGTATCTTTATAGGAGTGCCATCAGTCATTCTATATTGGAAGAGCTTATTAGATATCTGATATCTAGTAGTTCTACTTTCCTCACCATTCAACTACTTGAAGTGCAGGAGTATAGTAGAAGCATCCATAATTTCGTGCTGACGCTGAAGCTCGTTACTCATGGATGTGAGCATGATGTATTGAGCTAACTGTGCATCATCTTGTCACTTTCTAAAAGCTGAAATCTCTTCCTTAGAGGTATTGTCTGCAACCATTGCAGTGATAGACATATTAAACACATAAGATAACTTTTCAGCCTTGAGAACTATTCTCAAATTCTTTAACCAATCCGTGACGCCCCCAAAATAGGTCTACACAACCCATTCTGAGTCGCCAAATACATGGTAAAAAATTTAAATACAAACTTCATTAATATAATTATTAACTGTCGTGTAATACACGACAAAACACAAGTTGTGAGTTTTAATACAAATATTGTCTCGTAGACAATATCCAAACTCAAATAAAGTTTCCATTACAATTATTATCGCATTATTTTATAGCATTGTGAGGACTACTATAGCAACCATCTTGGACCATCACTCCATTCCTAGACTAGTCTCAGCTATATTCTCATTTCCTAAAGAGAACAATGAAAGAAAAGGGTGAGCTCAACTAGCCCAGTAAAGAATATTATGACTAAGATAATGTAGAACAAATTATCTTTAGTCCTCAACAGGGAAAATCTGATAGAATATAATGGACAACAAGTTTTAGATCAACAATTGCAGCGGAATAAGCAATCCATTAGAAGAGTCAAGCAGAGCGTAAAGTCTACTATCTTCTATGATTTAAAAGTCCATCATCAATATTTTATCCATGTAACACCAATCAATAAATATTTCACATCAACGAATTATCTGTGCACTACGGGCCAAAGATGACTTTCACCACATCATTTGTCTGTAACATTACATGTCATGATTATACCAATACATAATTTCTGGTCATAATCATACCAATCAATAGCCCATCTATGCACTACGGGCCAAAGATGACTTTCACCATAATATAAGCATGAGGATGACGACAATGATATAAGGAATCAATCAAGTGAGATCAAGGATTAATATTAGAGATTTATAATTCAATTTATCCAGAGTTCAAGAATGACCAAATTTTTAGCATGATAATTAATTGTGGAGTAAAATTCAAGAATGATATGCATGAACCAAAAATAATTTGGACAGAAAAGAAACCAATTTTGCCGTGAATAGTACCCCGTAAATAGTACCATATGAATAGTATTGTATGAATAGTACCTGAGTGAATAGTACCCCGTGCATAGTACCCCGAATGAAAACATTGAATATTAATAAGAAAGTTCAGACCAATATTCCAATGAAGCGATACTAGATGAAGCGCAAAACTCAATGATATTCTACTAATTTCAGGGATTATAGAAGCAATACTTATCAAAGTAAGTGTAGATTTAAGAATATGAAATGAAATAATATTATTTACATACTATAGAGTATGGAAGAAAATAATATTTCTTACGAATATTGAACGAAAATAATATCCCTTACCTTAGTAGGAGAATAAATCTGACTGGTATAGCTAAGATATTCTTGAGGAAAACTTACACTATTTACTACACTCAAAGTATCCTTATACTAGAAAGAAATATGCACAATATTATAGAAGAAGAATTTTCTGATTCCGGTGTGATTCTTAAATCTTAACCAAACATCCTATTTATAAGAGAATGGCAGGGAACTATTTAAGAATAATCACTGGTGATAGAAAGAAAATTCACGGGCGCGAATTCGACGGAAAATCTGATTTTTAGTATTCATTACTATGCAATAAAATATTCTAATAAAACAAAAAAATTATATAAAATATAATATATTCTATTTATAATCTAATAAAACAAATAACTTTATATATAATATAAAAAGTATTCTGTTTTATATAAAAAAAATTATGTTTTATTACTATTATTATAATAATAAAACAAAACTGAGATAACTTTCTACCGGCGATTTTGAAAAATGAGTAAATGGGGGTCCATGTTGTAAGACCCCGAATTTTATGAAATGAAGGTGCTCAATTTTCTTATAATTATTATGTTATTTAGTAAATGGTTAAATTGATAAAGGTTAAAGTTAAGGATGATATTTGAAAATTTTGTAAAGTAAGCAAGTTGATATAAAATATTCGTTGTGTCGGGGAATATTCGTTTTAACAGGGAATATTCGTACGATGGCACAATCATTGGTGGACCCCACAACGAAAGTATTGTAGTATTTAAAAAATGACAGAATTATCTTTTTATAAAAATAACGGCGAAAGTTTTACCGTTAAACCGTTGAACTACCCTAGTAGTAAAAGAAATGCGATGTCTGGCGTGGTTGCGTAGTAGCACGGTATTGATTATTGATGCTTACGTGAGAAGTCGATCAGGTTATACTCAATTATTACTACACATAATTCTTTGCGTAATATCTTTCATATTATTGATTCAAATATTGTCACAATATCATCTGCATAATATTTTATATTATTAAATCAATAATTGAGACGACAAAATGTAAGAACCCAACTTTTATGAATAAAGATTAATTTTTCTCGAAATATATTTTTGAATATTATGGTGTGGATTTGATATAATGTTATAGTTGTGGGTATTATTTACAAATTTTGCAAAGTTAGCAAGTGGTTATATAATATTCGATTGGTCGGGGAATATTCGTTTTAACAGGGAATATTCGTACGAAGGCACAATCATTGGTGGACGCCACAACAAAAGTATTGTCGTAGTTAGAAAACGATAGAATTATCTTTTATAAAAATAACGGCGAAAGTTTTACCGTTAAACTGTTGAACTACTCTTGGGGTAAAAGTATAGTAATACGTCTGGCGTGATTGCATAGTAGCACACGGTATTGATTATTGATGCTTACGTGAGAAGTCACTCGGTTATACTCAATTATTGCTACGATAATTCTTGCATAATATCTCTCATATTATTGATTCAATTATTGTCACGATGTCATCTCAGATAATATTTTATATTATTAAATTAATAATTGAGACGACAAAGTTATTCATATTATTATTTGCAATATTGACAATGTCTAGAAAGTTCTGTCAATGAGAGGTTTGGTTACCTAATTGCGCGCCAGTAGGGAGAAATCCTTATCAGAAACCCCCTCTTTCCTGGGAATGATCTGGTTGTTAAATATTATGAGTTATAATATTAATGATGAATAAGTTCGTGTTGATTAAAGATGAAATTGATATTTCCATTATGTTGGGATTATTAGTGTTAGTGGAAATCGACATCTATTTCGATAATAATGGATGTTTGGAGGTTATATTGACCAATCGAGTAATTAATCGGATAAATGAGCAATTAATTGCTATTAATTTACATTCATATAACTATGTGTTCACATGTGTGTACTATTGATTCACATTCATGTACTATTAGGGGAGGTGGTGCAAGATTGATAATACTCGCATGAGTAAATTAAAAATGAAGGTATAGATGAAGATACTATACTATAATTATTTTTTTCACATGATTGTACTATTGATTCACAAGATGTACTATTAGGGGAGGTGGTGCAAGTTTGATAATACTTGCAGGACTAAATTAAAAATGAAGGAAAAAATTAAGGTATTATACTGTAATATTTCGAGCCCCAAAACGTGCAATTATCGAAACTATGTTTCCCTATAAATAGAAGCTCATTCTTCTTTCATTCTCACCAATTCACTAAGACTCACAAGAGCAATTATGGACAGAGAAGCTATAGAGAGAGAAGCTTTAGAGAGAAAGTAGCAGAGAAGTCTACTACCTCACTATTCCAGTATCCAGTCTTCTTTTGAGGTAAGGGATATTATTTTGTTCAGTATTCATAAGAAATAATATTTTCTTCCATACTCTGTAGTATGTGAGTAATATTATTTCGTCTCGTATTCCTGATTATACCATCATTCTATTAAAGTATTGCTTCTATACTCTGTGAAATTAGTAGAATATCCTTAAAATTTGCGCTTCATCTAGTATCGCTTCACAAGGATATTTTCTGTAAATTCTTGTTAAATTTTAAGTTTTTCATGTCGGAGTACTGTCAATGAGTACTATTTATTTATATGGTACTATTCACAAAAGTACTATTCACAAAGTACTATTCACAGAGTACTATTCCCGAACTACTATTCACAGGGTACTATTCACCTGGACTACTATTCATAACAAAAATTGATTTTTTTTTGGTCTAAATCATTTTTGATACAATATCATTCTTGTATTTTACTCCACAAAATAGTATCATGCTAACAATTTGGACATTATTGAATTCTGGATAAATAAAGTTATAAATCTTTAAAAATTTATCCTTTGCTTTCTTTTAATTGAATTCTTATATCATTGTCATCATCCTCATGCTTATATTGTGATAAAAATCATCTATGGCTTACGTGCATAGATGTACTATTGATTGGTATGATTATGACCAGGGATTATTCGGTATAATCATGACCGTAATGTTACAAATGATGTGGTAAAGTCCTCATTGGCCTGTAGTGCATTGATGGACAGTTGTTGGTATGATTATAACCAGGGATTATTCGGTATAATCATGACCATTGATGATTACATGAATATCCTTGGCCCGTAGTGCAGGGATAATTCGATGATGTGGTTTATATATTAAGCTGAGTCTCTCCGATAAAATTGATGATAAACTTTTTAAATTATAGAAGATAGTAGATATCATGCTCTACTTGACTCTTCTAATGGATTGCTTGTTCTGCTGCAGTTAAACTTGATGTTTATTATATTTTATCAGTTTAACACTGTTGAAGGCTAACGATAATTTATTCTGCATTATCTTAGTCATAATATTTCTTACTGGTCTAGTTGAGCTCACCCTTTATTTTCATTGTTCTCTTCAGGAAATGAGAATATAGCTGGGACTAGTCGGGGAACGGAGTGAAGGTCCAGCTGTTTGCATTAGTAGTCCTCACTATTCAGTGAAATAGTGTGATAATAATTGTAATGAGGACATTATTTGAGTTTGGATACTCTCTACGAGACATTATCCGTGTTGAAACTCTCAGCTATATTTTGTCGTACTATATAAAATAAGTTTGTATTTAAATTCTGTACCATGTATTTGGCGACTCAAGATGGGTGATGTATACCTATTTTGGGGGCGTCACAGTTGGTATCAAAGTTTAGGGATATGATCCCTGACTAAGATGTGAGACTAGAACTAGGAGGGGAGAGACGGGAAATTCCTTCGCTAGTATGACCTACCTAAGTTTATTTGGTATTTATTTGGTCGGTCAGAGTATATGGATAATATGTGACATGTAAATTAACCCTTGTTTTGTGGCAGTATTTGAAAATGGCATCCGAAAATGTTGAGATAAGCAATGAAGCACATGAGACCGTTGAGTCACCAACGATCAATACCGAGGATAATGTGCATCAGGATGGAAATAATCCTCAAAAAAATAACAACGCTGACCAAATGATGAACGATGGGATGTTCAGAGGCTTTATGCAACTCATGCAACATCAGGCGAGAACGACTCCTGTTCAAAATGCAGGTGGAAACACTGGCAACTCTCGGACGGTCACTGTAAGACCCCAACTTTCATAAATAAAGATTATTTTTCTCTAAATATCATTTTGAATATTATGGTGTGGATTTGATATAATGTTATAGTTGTGGGTAATATTTATAGATTTTACAAAGTAAGCAAGTTGTTATAAAATATTCGTTTGGTCAGAGAATATTCTTTTTGTCGCAGAATATTCGTACGATGACACCATCATTGGTGGACCCCACAACAGAATTAATGTCAGAGTTAGAAAACGACAAAAAATAGCTTTTTATAAAAATAACGACGAAAGTTTTACCGTTAACTGTTTAAATACCTGGTGGTAAAAATACAGTAATACGTGTGGTTGCATAGTAGCACACGGTATTGATTATTGATGCTTACGTAAGAAACCACTCAGTTATACTCAATTATTGTTATAGTAATTACTGCATAGTATCTTATATTATTGATTTAATTATTATCACTGTAACGCCCCCAAAATAGGTATACATCACCCATCTTGAGTCGCCAGATATCATACTATAAAAATCACATACAAACTTCATTTATATGTTGTTGAACGTAAGGCAGATAGTACGACAACGATAAGTCATGAGTTTTAATACAAATATATGTAACTCTCATGGTGCCTCGACCACAACCTTACAATGGTACTTTACATAAAAGTACAGTCAAAAACTGTTTTACAAATTAAAATCTTTAGGAAGTGCTCAAGGAAACCTTCGTACATGGGAGGCCATGCGTCCAGGTTATGATAGATATCGTTTGTCCACAAAATTATCCTTCGTTGACCCAAAAGTCCCCAAAGAAAAACAAGAAGATTACTATCATCTTCTTTCCAATGGTGAGTCTTCTCTTGACATATAATTATCTCCGTTGTCTCCAAGTGGAAATTATATTTCAAATATACTCCAAGATCATATAGGTAGTGCTCGTAGATATACTCAACAAGTGGATGTGCACAACCATGTCTTATGATAACACGAGGTTGTATGTCATTAGACATCTTGTATAATAGTGGCAAAACATCCTTCCAAAGTTGGGTTCACCTCACCCTATTCGGTTCACCAAAATTAAATATCAAATGACGTATACAATACGACACACTTATCTAAAGTTCTCAACAAAATTATTTCCATACTATTTAGGGAGAACCTCAACAGCTATGGACCACCGTTCTATTCCCATGTTATCTCCGCTCGACCCAGCTACACTCTTATTACCTAAAAGAAATTATGAAGCAAAGGGTGAGCACAAATAGCCCAGTAAAGAATATCATGACTAAAGATAATTAAATTATCAATAGCCTTTGTTAATAATAAATCAGAGATTTAGAACATATGGTAGATGATAAAACTTTTCAACCGTAGTTGCAGCGGAACGAGCAATCCATTAAAAGAGTCAAATAGACCATAAGGTCTATTATCTTCTCCATGTTAAAATTCCACCAACAATGTTTTATCCCTGTAAAATCAATCAACAGTTCATGTCCACAATCATATGAATAACTCATAATCATAATTGTGATTCTAAATTCCTCTTCGCACCCAGGACGAAGATAATTTTCATCAGCTATCTTTACCTCAAAAGAAGACTGGATACTGGAATGGTGAGGTAGCAGACTTCTCTTCTTCTTTCTCTCTATAATAATTGCTCTATAGCTTTAGTGAATTGGTGAGAAATGAAGGAAGAATGAGCTTCTATTTATAGAAAAATATAGTTTCGATAATTACTTACGTTTTGGGGCTCAAAAATATTACAAAGATAATACCTCCCTATTTTTCTTTCATTTTTAATTTAGTCCTGCAAGTATTATCAAACTTGCACCACCTCCCCTAATAGTAAATAATGTGAATCAATAGTTCAATCATGTGAATCAATAGTTATAATCATGTGAAAATACTGATTACGTATAGTACCTCCATCTATACCTCCATTTTTAATTTAGTCATGCAAGTATTATCAATCTTGCACCAATTCCCCTAATAGTAAATCATGTGAATCAATAGTACACACATGTGAACACATAGTTATAAGCTTGTGAATTAATAGCAATTAATTCCTCATTTATCCAATTAATTACCCGATTGATCAATATAACCTCCAGACATCAATTATTATCGAAATAAATGTTGATTACCACTAACACTAATAATCCCAACACAATGAAACTATTTTTATCAAAAATTTATTTTTGAAATTTCAAAGTTTGACTTTTTCCGAAAAAGTCAACTATTGACTTTTTGACCAAAAAGTCAACCCCAAAAATTTTTGTGTTTATAGTCTATTTTTACTTATTTAATCGTTCTAGACTCAAATATCATGTCCGCGTCTCCAAATTTAACTCCGAACTCAATTCAATTTTTTAATAACATTTATTTATTATTATTATAATTCGTAATATTTAACAACCAGGTCGTTCCCAGGAAAGAGGGGGCTTTCCGATAAGGATTTCTCCTTATTGGCGCGCAATTAGGTGACCAAATCTCTCCTTGACAGAACTTCTAGACATTGTCAATATTACAAATAATAATATGAATAACTTTACCGTCTCAATTATTGATTTAATAATATAACATATTATGCAGATGATACTGTAACAATAATTGAATCAATAATATGAGAGATATGATGCAGTAATTATTATAGAAATAATTGAGTATAATTGAGTGACTTCTCACATAAGCATCAATAATCAATACCGTGTGCTACTATGCAACCACGCGTATTACTGTACTTTTATCACCAATTATTTTATGACAACTTACTTACTTTGAAAAATTTTCAAATATGACCCTTAACTTTAAACTTTTATCAATTTAACTATTTACCAAAATAGAAAAATTGAATACTTTTATTTCATAAAATTCGGGATCTCACAATCTCCCCTCTGTAAGACCCCAACTTATTATGAATGAAATTGAATTTCCCCTATTCATTATTTTGAAATAGTAAGGGTTGAGTTGATTAATGTGGTTAGTTATGGATGCGCAAATATTTCAAATAAACAAGTGGTTATAAAATATTCATTGTTGTCGGAGAATATTCGTTTGGTCGTGGAATATTCTTCTTAACGTCGGGAAATATTAAATGACGACGGCATCCTTGTGTGGGCTCCATAACGAAAAAGCGATTGGATGAAGAAAAAGCGACAAGTATAAGTTGTTTATAAATAACTGGCGTAGTTATTACAGATTATCTTGTTGGAATACCTCGTGGTTAAAACACAAGATGTCTGGCGTTGTTGCGACAAGAAGCTATACCACAGATTGCACCAATTATTGATTCTTACGTGAAGGCACTACTTTATAATTGTTACAATAATTCTTTATTCAATATTTTATTTTATTGATTCAATAATTGCTACGTTGATATTTTATATTATTGTTGTTTTCATAATTGTCACTACACAATATTTTTCATTATCAAATCAATAATTCATATTATTTGAATAATATTATTAGATAGCATTATTGGTAATGTCTAGAAAGTTCTGTATAAGGAGAGGTTTGGTCACCTAATTGCGCGCCAGTAAGGAGAAATCCTTATTGGAAAACCCTTCTTTCCTGGGAATGGCTTGGTTGTCAGTATTGAGATTCTATAATATTATTTATGAATAATTAATTATTGATTATTATGATAAGAAAAATATTCATTTTATGTGGATATAGATGGAGAAAATTTTTAAGGTGACAATTGTTGAAAATTGATATTTTATCTTTTCTGATAAAATAATTCATTTAAATATATTATTATATTATAATAATATAATAATAGTGATATTTTTACAATGAATATGGGATATATGAGTAAATGATGAGGAAGCGTATTTTTGTTACTTAAATATTTAAAACATGTTTTTCATGTTTGTGGATCCCATTTCTGGACTGAAATTTGATTATAGCCTGTAAAATCGTCCGTATGTGAATTTCAGTCAATTTCTGTTTGGAATTTGGAAAAACTTTCTTCTGTAAAGTTGTAGAGAATTGAATTTCCTATGGAAGGACATAAGATTCGAATTTTTCTGATAAAAGGGCTATTTATTATGAATTATTGAAGTTCCGGAATAATTGATTTTTGAAGTTTTAAATATTTTTTTTAATAAAAATGTTTATTCCATTGGGTGGGCCCCACTTGCACATGTTAGATGCTGAATTCAGATTTCTTGGTGTGCGTACGAAATTTATATAAATATATTAATATTTTATTAAATTTTTTTCTTTGGTGTTCTAAACATTTTTCTTATAAATAGGGTGCTTAGGTTAGAATTGAAAATCACACCAGAAACTAAAGTTTTCTCTCTATAATATCGAGCGTATTTTTGTGAGTATTTTGGTACTTTGAGTGTTGCTATACGGTGTAAGTTCTTTCAGCACTATATCCAGTATTCCAATCAGAAGTACTGTCTTTTCGGGGTAAGAGATGTTATTTTTTTTTATAAATGATATTATTTCTTTCAATATCATTATGCCAGAATATTGGTAAGATTTTTCTTGTGAAATTCTTGTCTTTTAGTGTCGGAGTTACTATTCACGTATACGACACTATTCACGAATCATCTCACAATTATTCACGAAAAATTAAATTTTCATTTTTTATCCAAGATATCTATTATGGATACTAGCTTTGATTGTATCCATGTTTTGATAATTCTTGAATTTTACTCCACTATGGTTATTTATGAAGTATTTTTGAGCTTGGATTGTTTAAAGTACGAATCCTTAGTATTTGTTCTTTTGTTTCACTGGATTCATTTTTTTAAAATATTTTTCATCATCCTCAGTCCTAAATGATGATATAACTGAATATCTTAGGCATGTAGTGCAAAGATGAATGATTTTCTGATGAACATGTGTTTAGATGAACATGGCCAACTGACGCATATCTTTGGCCTTTAGTGCAAAGATGAATATTTGATTTCAGATATATGTTGATTGATGTTACAGGGATAAAATATTGACGATGGGCTTTTAAATTCATATATAGAAGATAGTAGATTTTATTCTCTACTTAACTCTTCTAATGAATTATTACTTCCGCTGCGAATATTGATTTAAAACTGGTTGTCTATTGTATTCTATTAGATTTTTCCATGTTGAGGACTAACGATAATTTGTTCTATATTATCTTAGTCATAATATTCTTTACTGGGCTAGTTGAGCTCACCCTTTTCCTTTTTGTTCCATTTTTCTTCTCAGGAGGCGACAATGTAGCGAGTACTAGTCGGGGTGTGGAATGATGGTTCTAGAAGTTGTTTTAGTAGTCCTCACTATTTTGTAAAATATTGTATCAATAATTATAATGAGGACTTATTTGAGTGTGGATATTGTCTAGATGATAATATTTATATTTAAATTCACAGTTTAAGTGTTGTCGTATTTTGCACGACAGTTGTATTAATAAAGTTGTAGTTGTTTCTGTACCATGTATTTAGCGACTCAGAATGGGTGTTGTATACCTATTTTGGCGGCATCACACCCTCCTTATGAAATTTTGCCCTCGAAATTTACGTACCTGGTAGTTCGAAGAGATGAGAATAACTTGCTTTCTTTTCGGATTGTACCTTCCCGGTTATATCCTCTATATCATGATTTTTCCATTGCTCATCTCCTATATTTCAGATATCATTCTAGAATATATCTTCAAAACAAAAGTTAATTGACATATCACAAATTGTCAACTTATCAAGTAAAATTTTTGGCTTAGGTAAGTCACACACTAGCGAAGTATATTACTCGTCTCTCCCCTCCTAGTTCTAGACTCATATCTCCTCCAGCGACCATATCCCTAAGCTCTGATACCATTTGTGGCTCCCCCAAAATAGGTATACATCACCCATCTTGAGTCACCAAATATCATACTATAAAAATCACATACAAACTTTATTTATACAACTGTTAAACTGTCGTGCAGAGTACGAAAACAAATAAGTTGTGAGTTTTAATACAAATGTATGTAACTCTCATGGTGCCTCGACCACAACCTTACAATGGTACTTTGCATAAAATTACAGTCAAAAACTGTTTTAGAAATTAAAATCTTTGGGAAATGCTCAAGGAAACCTTCGTACATGCGTCCAGGTTATGATAGATATCATATGTCCATAGAATTATCCTTGGTTGTCCCAAAAGTCCCCAAAGAAAAACAAGAAGATTACTATCATCTTCTTTCCAATTGTGAGTCTTCTCTTGACATATAATTATCTCTGTTGTCTCCAAGTGGAAATTATATTTCAAATATACTCCAAGATCATATAGGTAGTGTTCGTAGATATACTCAGCAAGTGGATGTGCAAAACTATGTCTTATGATAACACGAGGTTGTATGTCATTAGACATCTTGTATGATAGTGGCAAAACACCCTTCCAAAGTTGGGTTCACCTCACCCTATTCGGTTCACCAAAAACGACACACTTTTCTAAAGTTCTCAACAAAATTATTTCCATACTATTTAGGGAGAACCTCAACAGCTATGGACCACCGTTCTATTCCCCTGTTATCCCCGCTCGACCCAGCTACACTCTTATTACCTAAAAGAAATTATGAAGCAAAGGGTGAGCACAAATAGCCCAGTAAAGAATATCATGACTAAAGATAATTAAATTATCAATAGCCTTTGTTAATAATAAATCAGAGATTTAGAACATATGGTAGATGATAAAACTTTTCAACCACAGTTGCAGCGGAAAGAGCAATCCATTAAAAGAGTCAAATAGACCATAAGGTCTATTATCTTCTCCGTGTTAAAATTCCACCAACAATGTTTTATCCCTGTAAAATCAATCAGCAGTTCCTGTCCACAATCATATGAATAACTCATAATCATAATTGTGATTCTAAATTCCTCTTCGCACCCAGGATGAAGATAATTTTCATCACCTATCTTCACCTCAAAAGAAGACTAGATACTGGAATGGTGAGGTAGCAGACTTCTCTTCTTCTTTCTCTCTATAATAATTGCTCTATAGCTTTAGTGAATTGGTGAAAAATGAAGGAAGAATGAGCTTCTATTTATAGAAAAATATAGTTTCGATAATTGCACGTTTTGGGGCTCAAAATATTACAGTATAATACCTCCCTATTTTTCTTCATTTTTAATTTAGTCCTGCAAGTATTATTAAACTTGCACCACCTCCCCTAATAGTAAAAAATGTGAATCAATAGTTCAATCATGTGAATCAATAGTTATAATCATGTGAAAATACGAATTACAGTATAGTACCTCCATCTATACCTCCATTTTTAATTTAGTCATGCAAGTATTATCAATCTTGCACCAATTCCCCTAATAGTAAATCATGTGAATCAATAGTACACACATGTGAACACATAGTTATAAGCATGTGAATTAATAGCAATTAATTCCTCATTTATCCGATTAATTACCCGATTGATCAATATAACCTCCAGACATAAATTATTATCGAAATAAATGTCGATTACCACTAGCACTAATAATCCCAACACAATGAAACTATTTTTATCAAAAAATTATTTTTGAAATTTCGAAGTTTGACTTTTTCCAAAAAAGTCAACTGTTGACTTTTTGACCAAAAAGTCAACCCCGGAAAATTTTGTGTTTATTGTTTATTTTTACTAATTTAATTGTTCCGGACTCAAATATCATGTCCGCGTCTCTAAATTCAACTCCAAACTCAAATTCAATTTTTTAATAACATTTATCTATTATTATTATAATTCGCAATATTTAACAACCATGTCATTCCCAGGAAAGAGGGAGCTTTCCGATAAGGATTTCTCCTTATTGGCGCACAATTAGGTGACCAAACCTCTCCTTGACAGAACTTCTAGACATAATTAATATTGCAAATAATAATATGAATAACTTTGCCATCTTAATTATTGATTTAATAATATAACATATTATGCAGGTGATACTGTAACAATAATTGAATCAATAATATGAGAGATATGATGCAGCAATTATTGTAGCAATAATTGAGTATAACGGAGTGACTTCTCACATAAGCATTAATAATCAATACCGTGTGCTACTATGCAATCACACGTATTACTGTACTTTTATCACCAATTATTTTATGACAACTTACTTACTTTGAAAAATTTTCAAATATGACCCTTAACTTTAAACTTTTATCAATTTAACTATTTACCAAACTAGAAAAATTGAATACTTTTATTTCATAAAATTCAGGATCTCACAATCTCCCCTCCTTATGAAATTTCGACCTCAAAATTTACGTACCTAGTAGTTCGAAGAGATGAGAATACCTTGTTTTTTTTCGGATTGTACCTTCCCGGTTATATCCTCTATATCATGATTTTTCCATTGCTCATCTCCTGTATTTCAGATATCGTTCTAGAATATATCTTCAAAACAAAAGTCAATTGACATATCACAAATTGTCAACTTATCAAGTAAAAATTTTGACTTAGGTAAGTCACACACTAGCGAAGTATATTACTCGTCTCTCCCCTCCTAGTTCTAGACTCATATCTCCGTCAGCGACCATATCCCTAAGCTCTGATACCATTTGTGACGCCCCCAAAATAGGTATACATCACCCATCTTGAGTCGCCAAAATAGGTATACATCACCCATTTATACAACTATTGAACTATCGTGCAGAGTACGACAACAGATAAGCTGTGAGTTTTAATACAAATGTATGTAACTCTTATGGTGCCTCGACCACAGCCTTACAATGGTACTTTACATAAAAGTACAGTCAAAAACTGTTTTAGAAATTAAAATCTTTGGGAAGTGCTCAAGGAAACCTTCGTACATGGGAGGCCATGCGTCCAGGTTATGATAGATATCATATGTCCACAGAATTATCCTTGGTTGATCCAAAAGTCCCCAAAGAAAAACAAAAAGATTACTATCATCTTCTTTCCAATGGTGAGTCTTCTCTTGACATATAATTATCTTCGTTGACTCCAAAAGGAAATTATATTTCAAATATACTCCAAGATCATATAGGTAGTGCTCGTAGATATATTCAGCAAGTGGATGTGCACAACCATGTCTTATGATAACACGAGGTTGTATGTCATTAGACATCTTGTATGATAGTGGCAAAACACCCTTCCAAAGTTGGGTTCACCTCACCCTATTCGGTTCACCAAAATTAAATATCAAATGACGTATACAATACGACACACTTATCTAAAGTTCTCAACAAAATTATTTCCATACTATTTAGGGAGAACCTCAACAGCTATGGACCACCATTCTATTCCCCTGTTATCCCTGCTCGACCCAGCTACATTCTTATTACCTGAAAGAAATTGTGAAGCAAAGGGTGAGCACAAATAGCCCAGTAAAGAATATCATGACTAAAGATAATTAAATTATCAATAGCATTCGCCAACAATAATTGAATCAATAATATGAAAGATATGATGCAGCAATTATTGTAGCAATAATTGAGTATAACTGAGTGACTTCTCACATAAACATCAATAATCAATACCGTGTGCTACTGCATAACCACGCGTATTACTGTACTTTTATCACCGATTATTTTATGACAACTTACTTACTATGAAAAATTTTCAAATATGACCCATAACTTTAAACATTTATGAATTTAAGTATTTACCAAAATAGAAAAATTGAATACTTTTATTTCATAAAATTTGGGATCTCTCAATCACAATATCATCTGCATAATATTTTATATTATTAAATCAATAATTGAGACGACAATGTTATTCATATTATTATTTGCAATATTGACAATGTCTAGAAAGTTACGTCGAGGAGAGGTTTTGTCACCTAATTATGCTACTATCAGGAGAAATCCTTATCGGAAAGCCCCCTCTTTCTTGGGAATGATCTGGTTGTTAAATATTGTGAGTTATAATATTAATAATGAATAATTGTTGAAAGATTAAATATGTGTTGATTGAAGATAAAATGATTTGTGAAAATATTTATTTAATCCTTATTATAAATAAGAAGTATGTTATGAGACGAATGTGGTAAGTTTGGTTTATTTTATGGGGGCCCATATGTCATCATCTAAGAGTCACTTTCGTCAATAGTAATTGCCTTTACCAGACGTCAAACCAATTGTCGTTTCACATTACAGGCGTCGAACTAATTGTCGTTTCACATTACAGGCGTCAAACCAATTATCGTTTCACATTACAGGCGTCGAACCACTTGTTGTTTCACATTATAGGCGTCGAACCAATTGTCGTTTTACAATACAGGCGTCAAACCACTTTTCTTTTCACATCACCAGTCGTCAAGCCACTTGCCTTTTCATATTGCAAGGGCTAAGCTAGAAATCTTCTATAAATAGAAGCTTAATTCTTCTTTCACTCTCACCAATTCACTACGACTCACAAGAGAATTCTATAGAGAGAGAATCAAAGAGAAAGAAGAAGAGTATTCTGTTACTACACTATTTCAGTAGTCAATTTCCTACTAAGGTAAGGGGTATTATTTTTTTCATATTCATATAGGGATATTATTTTTGTTCAATATTCGTATGAAATAATGTTTTCTTCCATACTCTGTAGTATGTAAGTAATATCATTTCATTTCAGATTCTGAATTCTACACTCATGTTGTTAAGTATTACTTCTATACTCCTTGAAATTAGTAGAATATCCTTGGAATTTGCGCTTTATCTAGTATCGTTTCACAAAGATATTTTTTGAACATTCTTGTTAAAATTTAATCTTTTCATGCCGAAGTACTATTCACGGGGTACTATTCACAAAGTACTATTCACGGGGTACTATTCATGACAAAAATTATTTTCTTTTCTGTCCAAATTATTTTTGATACAATATTATTCTTGAATTTTACTCCACAAAACAGTATCATGTTGATAATTTAGACATTATTGAATTCTAGATAAATTGAATTATAAATCTTTAAAATTTATCCTTGCTCTCATTTAATTGAATTCTTATATCATTGTCATCATCCTCATGCTTATATTATGATGAAAGTCATCTTTGGCCGTAGTGCATAGATGGACTATTGATTGGTATGATTATGACTGTGGATCATTCTAAGATAATCATAACCCAAATGTTACAAATGATGTGGTAAAAGTCCTCATTGGCCCGTAGTGCATTGATGGACAGTTGTTGGTATGATCATGACCATTGGTGATACTAATGAATATCCTTGGCCGTAGTGCAAGGATAATTCGATGATGTAGATTATATATTAAGCTGAGTCCCAGCGATAAAACTATTGATAAACTTTTTAAATCATAGAAGATAGTAGATATCATGCTCTACTTGACTCTTCTAATGGATTGTTTGTTCCGCTGCAGTTAAACTTGGTGTTTATTGTATTTTATCAGTTTAACACTATTGAAGGCTAACGATAATTTATTCTGCATTATCTTAGTCATAATATTTCTTACTGGGCTAGTTGAGCTCACCCTTTTCTTTCATTGTTCTCTTCAGGAAATGAGAATATAGCTTGGACTAGTCGGGGAACGGAATGATGGTCCAGATAGGTGGCTATAGTAGTCCTCACTATTATGTGAAATAGTGTGATAATAATTGTAATGAGGACTTTATTTGAGTTCGTATACTCTCTACGAGACATTATCCGTGTTGAAACTCTCAGCTACATTTTGTCGTACTGTATCAAAGAAGTTTGTATTTAAATTTTGTACCATGTATTTGGCGACTCAAGATGGGTGATGTATACCTATTTTGGGGGCGCCACAGTCACCGCTAAACAGTTCAATGAGCTGGGACCACCAGAGTTTATTGGAGAGCCAAAACCACTTAAGGCGGATACGTGGATAAAGCAGATCACAAAGATATTTGATGTCTTGGGATGTTCCGAGGAGCAAAAGGTTCCCTTTGCCACCTTTATGTTGTGAGGAGAGGCAGATTACTGGTGGAAATCTGTAAAGCGTGCTCAACCTGCTGCACTGAAGATGTCTTGGGAGAAATTCCAAGAACTATTCAACGACAATTACTTTCCCGAAAGTATTCGTCACGTGAAGGAGGTAGAGTTCATCAAGCTGGAGCAGAACAATATGACCGTGTCACAGTATGAAGCTAAGTTTGCCGAGTTATCCCGGTTTTTGTCCCACTTGGTTGATAATGAGGAGAGAATGACGCGATTGTTTCTAAGAGGTTTGAAACCCGAGATACATCAATACTTAATTTCTCACAAACTATGTTTGTATTCAGATGTTGTAAATATGGCTCAATTATTAGAGCGCGATAACGAGTCAACCCAACCAAGAGAGAGCAACCGACAAAATGATAATACCAGTGGTAACTGTGAGACCCCAGATTTTATCAATAAAGATTTAAATTTTGTCAAAATAATTTTTTATATTATGGTGTGAATTTGAGATAATATTATAGTTGTGGGTAGTATTTATAAATTTTGCAAAGTATGCAAGTGGTTATATTATATTCGATTGGTCGGGGAATATATTCGGTTTAGCGGGAATATTCGTGATAACTACTCAATCATTGGTGGACCCCACAAATGTAATTATTGTCGGATTAAGAAAACGACAAAAATATTTTATTGAAATAACGACGTAAGTTTTACTGGTTGATCTTGTTGAACTACTCGGTAGTAAAAAGTACGATGAATACGTGTGGTTGCATAGTAGCACGGTATTGATTATTGATGCCTATGTGAGAAGTCACTCGGTTTGATTCCATTATTGCCGATTAATAATATGAATTATTATAGCGATAATGACGTTTTGTTTTATTCGTATTATTAACGTAATAAAATGTAAACATCTTTTTATATAAAATAGAATACTTTATTAAAGTTATTCTATAAATAGAATATATTATATTTTATTATGCATAGTGTTGCATAGTATTTTTTGCATAGTGTTTTGCATAGTATTGCATAGTGTTTGCATAGTAAAATGTTTTTATATAAATAGAATATATTATATTTTATTTAAAAGATTTTTCTTTAAATATGGACCGTCGATTAAAGTAAATCAATCTGAATGCTTCATGGATTAGTTACTTATGCATTCCATTTTCCTATAAATAGAAGCTCATTCCTTCATTATTTTCTTATAAATTCATTGAAACTCTAGAGAGAGAAATTATAGAGAAAGCTATAGAGAAAAATTATAGAAAGAAGAAGAGTATTCTCGCTACTTCACTACTTTTATATTCAGGTTCTTTTTACTAGTGAAATGTTATTCTTTCTTCTTGAAGAGAGAACTTACATTATTCCATTCATTATCATTCTGTTGGAATAACTTTGTAAAAGTGATATACCCTATACATAACCTCGTATATGCGTATCCTATACTTGGTGAAATCCTTATGTTATTCCATTCTTATTTATTCTTGGAATAACTTTTGTATACGTGATTTACCCTATACTTGGTGACAATCTTCATTATTCTCGTTGGAACATCCTCATCATGTGTTTTACACCGACCGGGTTCCGCTTTTATTATTCTGTTGGAACATCCTCATGCATGTGTTTTACACCGGACACTGGTTCCGTCTTTATCATTCTGTTGGAATATCCTATCGTGTGCTTTACACCGGATCTCGGTTCCATCTTTATTATTACTGTTGGAACATCCCGTTGGTGTGAATTTCACCCGACCGGTTCCGTTATTATTATTCTGCTGGAATAACTTTTGTCCCATGCCAAGTCACCGCATGCGTGGTGATTTCTTTTGTTATTCCATTCTTTATTATACCCAAATAGTTTAAAACTTTGACTTCTATACTCCATGAAATTAGTAGAATATCCTTGATATTTGCGTTTCATCCAAAGATATCTTTTCATGGAAATATTCTTCCGATCATTCTTGAATTTTACTCTCTGAAACAATATCATGTTGACAATTTGGGCGTTAATAATTCATGGATTAAATAATTCTTGAACTTGTTTTATTGAATTATTATGTCATTGTCATCATCCTCATGTTATATTATGTTATCTTTGGCTTACGTGCATAGATGAACTTAGTATGATTATGACCGAGGATCATTCGGTATAATCATGACTTGATATAAATGATGTGACAAAAGTCCTCGGTGGCTCAGTAATGCAAATGATGGATAGTTTTTGGTATGATTATGACCGAGGGTGATTCGGTATAGTCATGACCATTGATAATTTGATGAAAATCCTTTACTGTGGGTGCGAGGGATGATTAGATGTGGTGGTTTATTTATTAAGTTTGAGTCTCGTGATAAAAATTGATGAAAACCTTTTTAAAACCTAAAAGATAGTAGACTTTATTCTCTACTTGACTCTTTTAATGGATTGCTAATTCACCTGCAGATTAAACCGGTTTGTCTATTGTATTTTATCGGTTTAACATTTGTTGAAGGCTAATGATAATTTATTCGCATTATCTTAGTCATAATATTTCTTCTTGGGCTAGTTGAGCTCACCCTTTCTTTCACTGTTCTCTTCGTGAAATGAGAACATAGGCCGGGACGAGTCGGGAACGGAGTAATGGTCCGAGGATAGCATTAGTAGTCCTCACTATTACGTGAAATAGTGTGATAATAGTTGTAATGAGGACTCCTTTTGAGTTTGTATAATATCTAGTAGACAATATTTGTATTCAAACTCACGCTTTATATGTCGTATTGTTACCTACGCTTAGGTTAATGTCAGATTTGAATTTATGTACCATGTAAGTGGCGACCCAAGATGGGTGGCGTATACCTAATTTTGGGGGCGTCACAATTGGTATCGAGCTTAGGGATATGATCCTCGGCTAAGATGCGAGATAAGAACTAGGAGGGGAGAGACGGGAAATTCCTTCGCTAGTATGACCTACCTAAGTTTATTTGTTATTTAATTGGTCGGTCGTAGTATAGGGATAATATTTGATATATTAATTAACCCTTTTGCTTCACAATTCCTTTCGTGTAATAAGAGTGTAACTAGGTTTGAGCGGGGTAACAAAGGGAATAGAAACGGTGGTCATCATTTAGTAATTATATTTGGTGAATCAACTAGGGTGAGGCTAACCCAACGTTGGAAGAGTGTTTTGCCACTATCATACAAGATGTCTAATGACATACTGACCTCGTGTCATCATAAAAGATGTGGTTGTGCTCATCCACTTCCCGAGTATATTTACGAGCACTACCTATATATGATCTTGGTGTTTGTTTGAAGTATAATTCTCAATTTGAGACAATGGAGATAATGATAAATCAAGAGAAGACTCACCATTGGGAAGAATATGATAGTAATCTTCTCATTTTTCTTTGGGGTCTATTGGGTAAACCAAGAATAATTACGTGGCCATATGATATCTATCATAACCTAGAAGCATGGCCTCCCATGTACGAAGGTTTCCTTGAGCACTTCCCAAAGATTCTAATTTTTAAAACAGTTTTTGATTATACATTTATGTAAGGTGTCATTGTGAGGTGCTATCCAAAGTTAAGGGATGAAGTCACAGCTTGGTATTAATGTGACGTACTATCCAAGTCTTGGGACGAGAGTAACAATTTTGAATGATATTTCTATCATTAATAAATTTCTTGGCGTATTCTTGAAGACTTCCTAGCCTACCCTAGAACGTGAAATCAAATTTTGTATTGATTCCCCAAAGATAAAAAAATCCATTTCTTAAACCCTCAAATATTTCTTCAATTAAAAGGATCTGTTTACGTGGATTATGATGAAAGTCATAATAAAAGTATAGAACTGATGAAAATCATGGGTATATGAAGTATTAGTAAGTTTTATGATGAGTTATGTTGGTTAGTATGTGAAAACATAAAAGTTTCTTAGAAATCACAAAGAGTTGAAAATCAGATTTTTGTGAAAAACGTAACATGAAATTCAATTGACCATATCTCCTATTATATTTTGAATTTTTGAGTGTGGTAAAGTCCTAGAGTTAGATCTGTGAGTTACCTAACTAATCCAAGTGGAATTACTGAAAAAGGTGTTGTATATTTTTGTGTGGACTGATTTTAGCAAAGGAGTACAAAGCTGCAAAAACCAAAAAAGCTACTGCCATGATTTTAGAGGGGCTGTTTCAGCCACTTAAATTATGAGAAAAATTCTGGCCTTTTGGGACATGAAAGTATATGGTATAAAGTACCTCCTGTCCAAAAATGAGCTCATTCTGACTTAAAATGAGCAAGTTATGACTATTTCAATATTTAGGTTTTTCCGACGAAAAACGCTATAACCGGAGTTCTATAACTCCGATGACCATGAAATTTAAACTGGAGGCTCACGTTAACATGTGTAAGGTCTTGCCAAGATTTGGGAATTTTTGGAGTTAAACTTGAGGTAGCTAATTTCTTAAGGAATTAATTAGAAATTAATTTTTGAAAAATAGTAAATGAATTTTAAAAATTCCGAGAAAAATATATTTTCATTATGGGACTATATTATGCTAAATCCCAGAAAAGAAATATTTTTGGGACTAATTTGGTATTTTTCATGAAAATAGTTTAATTAATGAACATATGAGTTAAATATGTTAAGTGAAGTAACAAAGTTGAAAATAGGATTTTATGGCTAAAGAATCCTATATAGAGTATATGCATATTTTTTGATGAGGATTTGATCATTGGTGATGATATCTTATGAGTATGGCATTTTGAATGATTAAATGCATTATATGGTAAAGCGTAAACAATTAAGATAAATTGTTTATAAATTTAAGAGGTGATTAAAATATTGTTATAATATTAATGATATTAGATTATGAGATTATTAAGTGATTGATAACATGGGGATATTCTTGAATCTCGGATAAATTATATTATAAATGTTTAATATTTATCCTTTATCTCATTTGATTGATTCTTTATATCATTATCCTCATGCTTATATTATGTTGAAAGTCATCTCGTGGCACAGTATATAGATGGACTTGGTATGATTATGACCAGGATTGTTCGGTATAATCATAACCGTAATTGAAAACACAATTATCTTTGGTAGTAGTGCATGGATAATTTGTGGTCGTGATACTAATAATGAATACCACGATTATCTTTGGTAGTAGTGCATGGATAATTTGTGGTCGTGATACTAATGAATACACGATTATCTTCGTCGTAGTGCATGGATAATTGTGGTCGTGATACTAATGAATACACAATTTCCTTTGGTAGTAGTGCATGGATAATTTGTGGTCGTGATACTAATGAATACACAATTATCTTTGGTAGTAGTGCATGGATAATTTGTGGTCGTGATACTAATGAATACACAATTATCTTTGGTAGTAGTGCATGGATAATTTGTGGTCGTGATACTAATGAATACACAATTATCTTTGGTAGTAGTGCATGGATAATTCGTGGTCGTGATACTAATGAATATCCTCGGCACGTAGTGCGGGGATGATTCGATGATATGGATTAATTATTGAAATTTGAGTCTCAAAGATGAAATATTAATTCATGGATGTGGTAAAAGTCATCTTCGGTAGTAGTGCATTGATAGACTTGGTATGATTATGACCACGGATTATTCGGTATAATCATAATCAGATTGAAAACACGAATATCCTTGGCCAAGAAGGTGCATGGATAATTCGTGGTCGTGATACTATTAAGCTAAGTCTCAGTATTATTGGTTTTACAGTTATATATCTTTGGCCTGTAGTGCAAAGATGAATTGTTAATGAATATCTTTGGCCGGATTGCAAAGATGAACTTAATATTTTTAACAATAAAGGTATTCAAGGTATCCTCACCTCTTTATCATATCAGGTACGTACCCTAATTTCGAGGGCGAAATTCTATAAGGAGGGGAGATTGTGAGACCCCAGATTTTATCAATAAAGATTTAAATTTTGTCAAAATAATTTTTTATATTATGGTGTGAATTTGAGATAATATTATAGTTGTGGGTAGTATTTATAAATTTTGCAAAGTATGCAAGTGGTTATATTATATTCGATTGGTCGGGGAATATTCGGTTTAGCAGGGAATATTCGTACAACTACTCAATCATTGGTGGACCCTATAATGTAATTATTGTTTTGATTAAGAAAACGACAAAAATATTTTATTGAAATAACGGCGGAAGTTTTACTGCTGACAATCTTGTTGAACTACTTTCGGTAGTAAAAGTAATAAAGAATACGTGTGGTTGCATAGTAGACACTTACCAGTATTGATTATTGATGCCTATGTGAGAAGTCACTCGGTTTGATTCCATTATTGTCGATTAATAATATGAATTATTATAGCGATAATGACGCTTTTATTTTATTCGTATTATTAACGTAATAAAATGTAAAACATCTTTTTATATAAAATAGAATACTTTATTAAAGTTATTCTATAAATAGAATATATTATATTTTATTATGCATAGTGTTGCATAGTATTTTGCATAGTGTTTTGCATAGTATTGCATAGTGTTTTGCATAGTAAAATGTTTTATATAAATAGAATATATTATATTTTATTTAAAAGATTTTTCTTTAAATATGGACCGTCGATTAAAGTAAATCAATCTGACCGTTCATGGATTAGTTACTATGCATTCCATTTTCCTATAAATAAAGCTCATTCCTTCATTATTTTCTTACGAATTCATTGAAACTCTAGAGAGAGAAATTATAGAGAGAAGCTATAGAGAAAAAATTATAGAAAGAAGAAGAGTATTACGCTACTTCACTACTTTTATATTCAGGTTCTTTTACTAGGTAAGGGTGTTATTCTTTCTTCTTGAAGAGAACTTCATTATTCCATTCATTATCATTACATTTGAATAACTCAGTAAAAGTGATATACCCTATACATAACCCAGTATATGCGTATATCCTATACTTGGTGAAATCCTTATGTTATTCCATTCTTATTTATTACATTGGAATAACTTTCGTATACTGTGGTTTACCTATACTTGGTGACATTCTTCTCATTATTCATTTGGAACATCCTCGTGCATGTGTTTTACAGGACCTAGACCTAGTTCCGCCTTTATTATTATTCATTGGAACATCCTCGTCGCGTGTTTTTACACCGACCGGTTCCGCCTTTATCATTCTCGTTGGAATATCCTATCTCATGTGCTTTACACCGGATCTAGTTCCATCTTTATTATTCTGTTGGAACATCCTGCTTGCGGTGTGAATTTCACCGACCAGTTCCGTTATTATTATTCTCGTTGAATAACTTTGTCCGTGCAAAGTACCGCATGCATGGTGATTTCTTTTGTTATTCCATTCTTTATTATACCCAAATTGGTTAAAACTTTGACTTCTATACTCCATGAAATTAGTAGAATATCCTTGATATTTGCGTTTCATCCAAAGATCTTTTCATGGAAATATTCTTCCGATCATTCTTGAATTTTACTCTCTGGCAAGATATCGTGTTGACAATTTGGACGTTAATAATTCATGGATTAAATAATTCTTGAACTTGTTTTATTGAATTATTATGTCATTGTCATCATCCTTATGTTATATTATGTTATCTTTGGCTTACGTAGATAGATGAACTTAGTATGATTATGACCGTGGATCATTCGGTATAATCATGACTTGATATAAATGATGTGACAAAAGTCCTCGGTGGCACGTAATGCGATGATGGATAGTTTTTGGTATGATTATGACCGGGGTGATTCGGTATAGTCAATTATTGATAATTTGATGAAAATCCTTTACCGTGTGATACGGGGATGATTAGATGTGGTGGTTTATTTATTAAAATCGAGTCTCGTGATAAAAAATTGATGAAAACCTTTTTAAAACCTAAAAGATAGTAGACTTTATTCTCTACTTGACTCTTTTAATGGATTGCTAATTTTCATTGCAGCTTAAACCGGTTTGTCTATTGTATTTTATCGGTTTAACAACTTTGTTGAAGGCTAATGATAATTTATTCTCGCATTATCTTAGTCATAATATTTCTTCTTGGGCTAGTTGAGCTCACCTTTCTTTCACCGTTTTCTCTTCAGAAATGAGAACATAGCATTTGACGACAGTCGGGGAACGGAGTAATGGTCCGGAGGATAGCATTAGTAGTCCTCACTATTCTCGTGAAATAGTGTGATAATAGTTGTAATGAGGACTCCTTTTGAGTTTGTATAATATCTAGTAGACAATATTTGTATTCAAACTCACGCTTTATGTCGTATTGTACACCTACGCTTAGGTTAGTAAGTTGTATTTGAATTTATGTACCATGTAAGTGGCGACCCAAGATGGGTGACGTATACCTAATTTTGGGGGCGTCACAGTAACAGTCATCGAAGCAGTGACAATAAACGTGGAGGGAATCAACATGCTAGAAATGGTAACCACTTCGGTGGTAATCATGGCCAAGATAATGGAAGTGGAAATTTCAAGAAGAGGATATTCAACAATGATGGAAAGACGTCATCACCAGCACCTGTTGTTAAGGACGGGGAATGACAACCAATCGTATGTTACAAATGTGGTGGGGAGGGACATATCAGTCCAAACTGTACGCAGCAATCCAAAGCGTGTTATAATTGCAGAAGAGAAGGTCACCTTTCCCGATTTTATCATGCACCGAAGTCAAGTCCAGTTGGGATAAAGGCATCAAAGGCCGTCCCAGACAAGACAAAACCGGTAGTTCAAGGGAGAGCGTTTGTCGTAACCTCCCAAAAAGCGAGGAATCCGAACGAGGTGATCACGGGTAAGCTAATCATAAACTCTAGCGAAGCCTATACCTTATTTGATACCGGTTCTACCCATTCTTTTATTTCTCCTACTTGCGCTTAACGTTTAAATTTGACTCCGGAGAAATTAGACTTTGACTTATCTGTTGAGACTCCGTTGGGAGAAACCCTCATTACATCCACTGTTTATAAGTCGTGTTTGATTCAAATCGGTACCTTCACATTACCTGTTGATCTTATTTCATTGAAAATACTTGCATTTGACGTAATTCTAGGGATTGATTGGTTAACTACTCATCATGCTAAAATTGATTATTTTCGTAAGGTTTTTAGCTTTCATATTCCTAACCAACCTATTATGCGAATTCAAGCAACCAAACAATTAAAATCAATCATTGTCATCTCAAGTCATAAAGCTATTCGTTTATTGAAAAACGGATGTAAAGCTTTCTTAGCTCATGTTACAGTTTTAAACAAAAATACGTCAGTTTTGAATGATATTTCTATTGTTAATAAATTTCCTGACGTATTCCCTGATGAACTTCCTGGCCTACCCCCAGAGCGATAAATCGAATTTTGTATCGACCTTGAACCCGGTACAACCCATTTCCAAAGCCCCGTATTGAATGGCTCCTATTGAACTTCAGGGGTTAAAAACCCAACTACAGGAATTGTTAGACATCGGTTTCATTCGTCCTAGTACGTCTCCTTGGGGTGCTCATGTTCTATTCGTAAAGAAGAAAGTTGGAAGTATGCGACTTTGTATTGACTATCGGGAGTTGAATCATGTCACCATCAAAAATAGATACCAGTTACCTCGAATTGATGACCTGTTTGACCAGTTGCAAGGTGCTAAATTCTTTTCAAAGATCGATCTTCGTTTCGGATATCATCAGTTAAAAGTTAAAACTGATGACATTCCAAAGACTGCTTTCAGAACTCGGTACGGGCATTACGAATTCCTTGTCATGTCTTTTGGATTGACTAATGCTCCTGCGGCCTTCATGGATATGATGAACCGAGTATTCAAGGAATATTTGGATCATTTTGTTGTTGTCTTTATTGATGACATCCTCATATACTCCAAAAGCCGTGAAGATCATGAGCAACACTTGAGGCTAATACTCCAAAAGCTTTGTGAAAATAAGCTATATGCCAAGTTGAAGAAATGCGAGTTCTGGCTTGAGGAAGTAGCATTCCTTGGGCACGTGATATCAAATCATGGAATATCTGTTGACCCGGCAAAGATTGAAGCAATTCAAAGCAGGGAGCAACCTAAGTCAGTTACCGAAGTGCGTAGCTTTCTGGACTTAGCTAGTTTATTATCGGAGATTCGTGGAAGGATTTTCTCGAATCGCTACTCCATTAACTCAGCTGACTCGAAAAGATACAAAATTCGGTTGGAGCGAGGAATGTGAGAAGAGTTTTCAAGAACTCAAGAGGAGACTCATTTCAGCACCTGTTCCGACAATACCATCTGGTATGGAGGGATATGTCATCTACAGTGATGCTTCAGGCAAGGGTTTAGGATGTGTTCTCATGCAACATAGGAAAGTCATAGCTTATGCCTCGCGAAAATGCAAAGAATATGAGAGGAATTATCCTACTCATGATCTAGAGTTGGTAGTTGTCGTTTTCGCATTTAATATCTGGAGGCATTACCTGTATGGGGAGAAGGTGGAGATCTTTACGTATCATAAAAGCCTCAAATATTTCTTCACTCAAAAGGAACTCAACATGCGGCAATGACGTTGGCTTGAACTGTTGAAAGATTATGATCATACTATTCAATACCATCCCGAAAAGCGAGCGTGGTAGTGACGCGTTGAGTAGAAGATCATATCTTGCGGTACGAAAAGCGATATTGTCAACGCAAAGGCCCATTTTTTATGACATGCAAAGGATGGAGATAGAGATAAAGACTCTAGGGACCCACGTGATGATGGCGAATATACGAGTAGAACCGACTTTAATTGATAAAGTTAAAGTTGCTCAAGCTAAGGACCTGGAGCTGATGCTTATAAAGAAAAAAGTGCAAGAATGTGCTATTCCAGAAGCAAGAATTGATAAAGAAGAAAATACTTTGAGTCAAATCCAGACTTTATGTTCCTAACAACCCTGATTTAAAGTATAAAATCATGATGGAGGCACACAACACACCGTTTGCAATCCATCCTAGGAGTACCAAAATGTATAATGATATTCGACATACATTTTGGTGGATCAATATGAAGAGAGGGATAGAAGAGTTTATCTCAAGGTGTCTAACATGTCAACGTGTCAAGGCAGAGCATCAAGTGCCAAAAGGTCCATTGTAACCAATTGAAATTCCAGAATGAAAGTGGGAGCACATTACCATGGATTTTATTATCGGTCTTCCCAAGGTTTCTCAAGGCATAGATGCAATCTGGGTCATTGTTGATAGATTTACCAAGTCTGCTTATTTCATACCAATACGAGAAACTTATACACTTGAACGTCTTGCTCGTATGTACATAAATGAGATTGTAAGACTGCATGGTATGCCAGTATCCATAGTTTCTGATTGAGACCCAAGATACACTTCACAATTTTGGGTCAGTTTGCAAAAATCTATGGGCACGGATTTACAATTTAGTTCGGCATATCATCCTCAAACGGACGGGCAATCGGAGAGGACTATTCAAACTCTGGAAGATCTATTAAGACTCTGTGTCCTTGACTTTAAAGGAAGTTGGGACAAGTTCTTGCCATTGGTGGAATTCTCCTACAACAACAGTTATCAAGCAAGTATCGGCATGGCTCCGTTCGAGACCTTGTATGGAAGAAGGTGTCGTTCTCCAGTATGCTGGGATGAGGTGGGCGAAGCAACGTTGTTGGGACCGAAATTGGTGCGTATAACTACAAAAAAGATTCAAATATTCCGACAACGTATAAAGACCTCACAAGATCGACAGAAGAGTTATGTTGATCTTCATCGAAAGGACGTAGAATTCAATGTTGGAGAACATGTGTTGTTACGTGTTGCTCCATGGAAAGGAGTTACAAGATTTGGAAAGAGAGGAAAGCTAAATCCTCGATTCATTGGCCCATTTGAAATTCTTGATAGAGTAGGAATTGTGGCTTATAGACTCGCCTTACCGCCAAGTATGTCTCGTGTTCCTAACATTTTTCACATATCCATGTTACGTAAATATGTAGAAGACCCGAACCACATTATTGAGTTAGAACCAGACGAAATAGCAAAAGATTTAACGTACGAAGAGGTACCTGTTAAAATCTAGGATAAGAAGGAATATATTCTACGCTCCAAGGTTATACCTCAAGTCAAAGTTTTGTGGAGAAACCACGATGTTGAGGAAATGACATGGGAGTTAGAATCTAAAATGAAGTCAAGGTATCCTCACCTATTCAACATACCAGGTATGCACCCTAATTTCGAGGACGAAATTTCATAAGAAGGGGAGGTTGTAAGACCCCAACTTTCATAAATAATGATTATTTTTCTCTAAATATCATTTTGAATATTATGGTGTAGATTTGATATAATGTTATAGTTGTGGGTAATATTTATAGATTTTGCAAAGTAAGCAAGTTGTTATAAAATATTCGTTTGGTTGGGGAATATTCTTTTTGTTGAAGAATATTCATACGATGGCACAATCATTGGTGGACCCCACAACAGAATTATTATCGGAGTTAGAAAATGACAAAAAAAATATCTTTTTTTATAAAAAATAACGGTGAAAGTTTTACCGTTAACTGTTGTAATACCAGGTGGTAAAAATACAGTAATACGCGTGGTTGCATAGTAGCACATGGTATTGATTATTGATGCTTACGTAAGAAGCCACTCGGTTATACTCAATTATTACTACTCAGTAATTCTTTGCGTAAGTATCTCATATTATTGATTCAATTATTATCACAGTATCATATGCATAATATTTTATATTATTAAATCAATAATTGAGACGACAAAGTTATTCATATTATTATTTACAATATTGACGATGTCTATAAAGTTCTGTCGAGGAGAGGTTTGGTCACCTAATTGTGCGCCAATAGGGAGAAATCCTTATCAAAAAGCCCCCTCTTTCCTGGGAATGATCTGGTTGTTAAATATTATAAGTTATAATATTAATAATAAATAATTGTTGAAAGATTAAATATGTGTTGATTGAAGATAAAATGATTTATGGTAATATTTATTCAATCCTTGTTATAAATAAGAAGTCTGTTATGAGACGTATGTGGTAAGTTTGGTTTATTTTATAGGATCCATATGTCATCATCTAAGAGTCACTTTCGTCAATAGTAATTGCCTTTACCAGCAGTCAAACCAATTATCGTTTCACATTACAGGCGTCGAACCAATTATCGTTTCACATTACAGGTGTCGAACCAATTGTCGTTTCACATTACAGGTGTCGAACCAATTGTCGTTTCACATTACAGGCGTCGAACCAATTGTCATTTCACATTACAGGCGTCGAACCACTTGTTATTTCACATTACAGGCGTCAAACCAATTGTCGTTTCACACTACAGACGTCAAACCACTTTTCTTTTCACATCACCAGTCGTTCAGCCACTTGCATTTTCATATTGCAAGGGCTAAGCTAGAAATCTTCTATAATAGAAGCTTAATTCTTCTTTCATTCTCACCAATTCAATACGACTCACAAGAGAATTCTATAGAGAGAGAATAAGAGAGAAAAAAGAAGAGTATTATGTTACTACACTATTTCAATAGTCAATTTCCTACTAAGGTAAGGGGTATTATTTCTTTCGTATTCATATAGGGATATTATTTTTGTTCAATATTCGTATGAAATAATGTTTTCTTCCATACTCTGTAGTATGTAAGTAATATCATTTCGTTTCAGATTCTGAATTCTACACTCATGTTGTTAAGTATTACTTCTATACTCCTTGAAATTAATAGAATATCCCTGGAATTTGCGCTTCATCTAGTATCATTTCACAAGGATATTTTTCTGAACATTCTTGTTAAAGTTTAATCTTTTCATGCCGAAGTACTATTTATGGGATAATATTCACGAAGTACTATTCACAAGGTACTATTCATGACAAAAATTAATTTCTTTTATGTCCAAATTATTTTTGATACACTATTATTCTTGAATTTTACTCCACAAAGCAGTATCATGTTGACAATTTGGACATTATTGAATTCTGGATAAATTGAATTATAAATCTTTAAAATTTATCCTTGCTCTCGTTTAATTGAATTCTTATATCATTGTCATCATCCTCATGCTTATATTATGATGAAAGTCATCTTTGGCCATAGTGCATAGATGGACTGTTGATTGGTATGATTATGACCAGGGATCATTCGGTATAATCATGACCCAAAATGTTACAAATGATGTGGCAAAAGTCCTCATTGGCCCGTAGTGCATTGATGGACATTTGTTGGTATGATCATGACCATTGGTGATACTAATGAATATCCTTGGCCGTAGTGCAAGGATAATTCGATGATGTAGATTATTTATTAAGCTGAGTCCCAGCGATAAAACTATTGATAAACTTTTTAAATCATAGAAGATAGTAGATATCATGCTCTACTTGACTCTTCTAATGGATTGTTTGTTCCGCTGCAGTTAAACTTGGTGTTTATTGTATTTTATCAGTTTAACACTATTGAAGGCTAACAATAATTTATTCTGCATTATCTTAGTCATAATATTTCTTACTGGGCTAGTTGAGCTCACCCTTTGCTTTCATTGTTCTCTTCGTGAAATGAGAATATAAATTTGGGACTAGTCGGGGAACCGAGAGTGATGGTCCAGATAGGTGGCTATAGTAGTCCTCACTATTATGTGAAATAGTGTGATAATAATTGTAATGAGGACTTTATTTGAGTTTGTATACTCTCTACGAGACATTATCCGTGTTGAAAATCTCAGCTACGTTTTGTCGTACTGTATCAAAGAAGTTTGTATTTAAATTTTGTACCATGTATTTGGTGACTCAAGATGGGTGATGTATACCTATTTTGGGGGCGCCAAAGTCACCGCTAAACAGTTCAAGGAGCTGGGACCATCAGAGTTTATTGGAGAGCCAAAACCACTTAAGGCGGAGACGTGGATAAAGCAGATCACCAAGATATTTGATGTCTTGGGATGTTCCGAGGAGCAAAAGGTTCCCTTTGCCACCTTTATGTTGTGAGGAGAGGCAGATTACTAGTGGAAATCTGTAAAGCGTACTCAACCTGCCGCACTGAAGATGTCTTGGGAGAAATTCCAAGAACTGTTCAACGACAAGTACTTTCCCGAAAGTATTCATCACATGAAGGAGGTAGAGTTCATCAAGTCGAGCGAACAATATGGCCAAGTGTCACAATCGGAAGCTAAGTTTGACGAGTTGTCCCGTTATAGGTCCCACTTGGTTGATAATGAGGAGAGAATGACGCGAATGTTTCTAAGAGGTTTGAAACCCGAGATACGTCAATACTTAATTTCTCACAAACTGTGTTTATATTCAGATGTTGTTAATATGGCTCAGTTATTGGAGCGCGATAACGAGTCAACCCAACCAAGAGAGAGCAACCGACAAAATGATAATACCAGTGGTAACAGTCATCGAAGCGGTGACAATAAACGTGGAGGGAATCAACATGCTAGAAATGGTAACCATTTCGGTGGTAATCATGGCCAAGATAATAGAAGTGGAAATTTCAAGAAGAGGAGATTCAACAATGATGGAAAGGCGTCATCACCAGCACCTGTTGTTAAGGAAGGGGAACGATAACCAAGCGTATGTTACAAATGCGGAGGGGAGGGACATATCAGTCCGAACTGTACGCAGCAATCCAAAGCGTGTTATAATTGCATAAGAGAAGGTCACCTTGCCCGATTTTATCATGCACCGAAGTCAAGTCCAGTTGGGATAAAGGCATCAAAGGCCGTCCCAGACAAGACAAAACCGGTAGTTCAAGGGAGAGCGTTTGTTGTAACCTCCCAAAAAGCGAGGAATCCGAACGAGGTAATCACGGGTAAGCTAATCATAAACTCTAGCGAAGCCTATACCTTATTTTATACCGGTTCTACCCATTCTTTTATTTCTCCTACTTGAGCTTAACGTTTAAATTTGACTCCGAAGAAATTAGACTTTGACTTATCTATTGAAACTCCGTTGGGAGAAACCTTCATTACATCCACTGTTTATAAGTCTTGTTTGATTCAAATCGGTAACCGTACGTTACCTGTCGATATTATCTCCTTAAAAATACTTGCATTTGACGTGATTCTATGGATTAATTGGTTAACTACTCATCATGCTAAAATTGATTATTTTCGTAAGGTTGTTAGCTTTCATATTCCTAATCAACCTATTATGCGAATTCAAGTGACCAAACCATTAAAATCAATCACGGTCATCTCAAGCCATAAAGTTATTCGTTTATTGAAAAACAGATGTCAAGCTTTCTTAGCTCATGTCACAGATTTAAACAAAAATACGTCAGATTTGAATGATATTTCTATTGTTAATAAATTTCCTGACGTATTCCCCGAAGAACTTCCTAGCCTACACTCGGAGCGTGAAATTGAGTTTGGTATCGACCATGAACCCGGTACAAAACCCATCTCCAAAACCCCATATCGAATGGCTCCTATTGAACTTCAGGAGTTAAAAACCCAACTACAAGAATTGTTAGATATCGGTTTTATTCGATCTAGTACGTCTCCTTGGGGTGCTCATGTTCTATTCGTGAAGAAGAAAGATGGAAGTATGTGACTTTGTATTGATTATCGGGAGTTGAATCATGTCACCATCAAAAATAAGTACCCGTTGCCTCGCATTGATGACCTGTTTGACCAGTTGCAAGGTGCCAATTTTTTTTTTAAAGATCGATCTTCGTTTTGGATATCATCAGTTGAAGATTAAAACTGATGACATTCCAAAGACTACTTTAAGAATTCGGTACGGGCATTACAAATTCCTAGTCATGTTTTTTAGATTGACTAATGCTCCTGCTGCCTTCTTGGATATGATGAACCGAGTATTCAAGGAATATTTGGATCACTTTGTGGTCGTCTTTATTGATGACATCCTCATTTACTCTAAAAGTCGTGAAGATCATGAGCAACACTTGAGGCTGATACTCCAAAAGCTTTGTGAAAACAAGTTATATGCCAAGTTGAAGAAATGTGAGTTCTGGCTTGAGGAAGTAGCATTCCTTGGGCACATGATATCAAATCATGGAATATCTTTTGACCCAGCAAAGATTGAAGCAATTCAAAGCTGGGAGCAACCTAAGTTAGTGACCAAAGTACGTAGCTTTCTCGGCTTAGCTGGTTATTATCGGAGATTCGTAGAAGGGTTTTCTCGAATCACTACTCCATTAACTCAGCTGACTCAGAAACTTATACACTTGAACGTCTTGCTCGTATGTATATAAACGAGATTGTAAGACTGCATGGTATGCCAGTATCCATAGTTTTTGATCGAGACCCAAGATTCACTTCACAATTTTGGGTTAGTTTGCAGAAAGCTATGGGCACAGATTTATGATTTAGCTCGGCATATCATCCTCAGACGGACGGACAGTCGGAGAGGACTATTCAAACTCTTGAAGATCTATTAAGACTCTGTGTCCTTAATTTCAAGGGAAGTTGGGACAAGTTCTCACCATTGGTGGAGTTTTCCTACAACAACAGTTATCAAGCAAGTATTGGCATGGCTCCATTCGAAACGTTGTATGGAAGAAAGTGTCGCTTCTCGATATCTTTGGGATGAGGTGGGTGAAGTAACGTTGTTGGGACCGGAGTTGGTACGTATGACTACGGAAAAGTTTCAAACGATCCGTCAACGTATAAAAACCTCACAAGATCGACAAAAGAGTTATGCTGATCTTCATCAAAAGGACGTGGAATTTGATATAGGAGATCATGTGTTATTACGAGTTGCTCCGTGGAAAGGAGTTACGAGATTTAGAAAGAGAGGAAAGCTCAATCCTCGATTCATTGGCCCATTTTTAATCATTGATCGAGTAGGAACTGTGGCCTATAGACTCGCTTTACCGCCAAGTATGTCTCGTGTTCATAACGTTTTTCACATATCCATGTTACGTAAATATGTGAAAGACCCGAACCACATTATTGAGTTAGAACCGGACGAAATAGCGGAAGATTTGACGTATGAAGAGGTTCTTGTTCAAATCTTGGATAAGAAGGAACATATTCTATGCTCTAAGGTTATACCTCAAGTCAAAGTTTTGTGGAGAAACCACGATGTTGAGGAAATGACTTGGGAGTTAGAATCTGATATGAAATCAAGGTATCCTTACCTCTTCGATATACTAGGTACGTACCCTAATTTCGAGGGCGAAATTTCATAAGAATGGGATATTGTAAAACCCCAACTTTTTGAATAAAGATAAATTTTCTATAAATATTATTTTTGAATATTATGGAGTGAAATTGATATAATGTTATAGTTGTGGGTAATATTTATAAATTTTGCAAAGTACGCAAGTTGTTATATAATATTCGATTGGTCGGGGAATATTCGTTTTAACAGGGAATATTCATACAACGACACAATCATTGGTGGACCCCACAACGGAATTATTGTCGGATTGAGAAAACAACAAAAATACTTTATGAAAATAACGGTGGAAGTTTAACCGTTAACTGTTGAAACACCCGGTGTTAAAAGTACAGTAATACATGTGGTTGCATAGTAGCACACGGTATTAATTATTGATGCTTACGTGATAAGTCACTTTCGGTTTTGTTGGTATTATTAATGTAATAATACGTAAAATCTTTTATATAAAATGCAGAATATTTTTATAAAGTTATTCTATAAATATAATATATTATATTCTATTATGCATAGTGTTGCATATTATGCTCGTGATAGTGTTTTTGCATAGTAAAATCTTTTTTATATAAAATGAATACTTTTATAAAGTTATCTGCTTTTATTAGACAATAATTAGAATATATTATATTTTATTATGCATAGTTTTTGCATAGTGCCTGCATAGTGTTTGCATAGTAAAATCTTTTATAAAGTTATTCGTTTTATTAGATTATAAATAGAATATAATATATTTTATTTAAAATATTTTGCTTTAAATATGGACCGTCAGATTAAAGTAAATCAATCTGGACCGTTCATGAGTTAGTTACTATGCAGTCCATTTTTCTATAAATAGAAGCTCATTCCTTCATTATTTTCTTACGAATTCACTGAAACTCTAGAGAGATAAACTATAGAGAGAAAGAAGAAAGTATTCTGCTACTTCACTACTTATATATCCAGTACTCTTCTTCTTAAGGTAGGGAATATTATTTGTTGTACTCGTAGGGAGTATTATTTCTTTTGTATTCATGAAGAGAACTTATATTATTCCATTCTTTATTATTCTCATTGGAATAACTCAGTATACGCCAGCTACCCTATACTTGGTGACATTCTTCTATTATTCCGCCTTTTTATTATTACATTGGAATATCCTCGTCTGCATGCTTTACGTTGGACTGATTCCGCCTTTTATTATTCTCATTGGAATATCCTCATCGCAAGCATTTTACGCGGACCGATTACATCTTTATTATTATTCATTTGGAATATCATGTCTACGTCGCTTTTTACGCCGGACTGATTTCGCCCTTATTAGTATTCTCGTTGGAATAACTTTTGCATGCAAGCGGCACCGCATGCATGGTGATTTCTGTTGTTATTCCATTCTTTATTATTCTCATTGGAACATCCCATCTTGGTTAATTTTGCCTCGACCAGGTTCTCATTATTTAGTATTCTCGTTGGAATAACTTGTCTATGCGAAGTACCGCATGCATGGTGATTTCTTTTATTATTCCATTCTTTATTATACTCAGTTGGTTAAAGTTTTGACTTCTATACTCCATGAAAATAGTGAAATATCCTTGATATTTGCGCTTCATCCAGTATCTTTTCATGGAAATATTCTTCTGAGCATTCTTGAGTTTTACTCTACAAAGTAGTATCATGTTGACAATTTGGACATTATTAGTTCCTAGATAAATTAATTCTTGAACTTGTTTTATTAAATTCTTATATCATTGTCATCATCCTCATGTTTATATTTTTTGAAAGTCATCCGTGGCCTGTAGTGCATAGATGGACTTGGTATGATTATGACCGAGGATTATTCTATTGTAATCATTAACCGTAATGTTACAAATGATGTGGTAAAAGTCCTCATTGGCCCGTAGTGCATTGATGGACAGTTGTTGGCATGATCATGACCATTAATGAATACACAAATATTCTTGGCCCGTAGTGCATGAATAATTGTAGTTGTGATACTAAAGAATATCCTTGGCCGTAGTGCAGGGGTGATTCGATGATGTGGATTATTTATTAAAATCGAGTCCCAATGATAAAAGTGATGAAAAACCTTTTAAATCATAAAAGATAGTAGATTTTATTCTCTACTTGACTCTTTTAATGGATTGTTTGTTCATTGCAGCTTAAACTTGATGTTTGTTATATTGTATCGGTTTAACACTTTGTTTTAAGGCTAATGATAATTTATTCTGCATTATCTTAGTCATAATATTTCTTACTGGGCTAGTTGAGCTCACCTTTTCTTTCACTGTTCTCTTCAGGAAATGAGAATATAGCTGGAATGAGTTGGAGAACGGAGTGATGGTCCTAGATGGTGCATTAGTAGTCCTCACTATTCTGTGAAACAGTGTGATAATAATTGTAATGAGGACTCCTTTTGAATTTTTATACTCTCTAGTAGACAATATTTGTATTCAAACTCACAGTTTATGTTTTGTCGTATTATACATGACAGTTGTATTATTAAGTTGTATTTGAATTCTGTACCATGTATCTGGCGACTCAAGATGGGTGATGTATACCTAATTTTGGGGGCGTCACAACTATATTATAATTATTTTTTTCACATGATTGTACTATTGATTCACATGATTGTACTATTGATTCACAAGATGTACTATTAGGGGAGGTGGTGCAAGTTTGATAATACTTGCAGGACTAAATTAAAAATGAAAGAAAATATTAAGGTATTATACTGTAATATTTCGAGCCTTAAAACGTGCAATTATCGAAACTATGTTTTCCTATAAATAGAAACTCATTCTTCTTTCATTCTCACCAATTCACTAAGACTCGCAAGAACAATTATAGAAAGAGAAGTTATAGAGAGAGAAGCTTTAGAGAGAAAGTAGAAGAGAAGTCTGCTACCTCACTATTCCAGTATCCAGTCTTCTTCTGGGGTAAAGGATATTATTTTTGTTCAGTATTCATAAGAAATAATATTTTCTTCCATACTCTATAGTATGTAAGTAATATTATTTTGTCTCGTATTCCTGATTATACCATCATTATGTTAAAGTATTGCTTCTATACTCTGTGAAATTAGTATAATATCCTTGAAATTTGCGCTTCATCTAGTATCGCTTCACAAGGATATTTTCTGCACATTTTTGTTAAATTTTAAGTTTTTCATGCCGGAGTACTGTCCATGAGTACTATTCATTTATACGGTACTATTCACAAAAGTAATATTCACGGATACTATTCACAAAGTACTATTCACGAGTACTATTCACAAAGTACTATTTACGGAGTACTATTCCCGAAGTACTATTCACGGGGTACTATTCACCTGGGTACTATTCACCCGGAGTATTATTCATAACAAAAAATGATTTTTTTTCGGTTCAAATCATTTTTGATACAGTATCATTCTAAAATTTTACTCCACAAAGCAGTATCATGTTGACATTTTGGACATTATTGAATTCTGGATAAATTAAGTTATAAATCTTTAAAAATTTATCCTTTGCTTTCTTTTAATTGAATTCTTATATCATTGTCATTATCATCATGTTTATATTATGATAAAAGTCATCTGTGGCTTACGTGCATAGATGTATTATTGATTGGTATGATTATGACCAGGGATTATTCGGTATAATCATGACCGTAATGTTACAAATGATGTGGTAAAAGTCCTCATTGGCCTGTAGTGCATTGATGGATGCTTTGTTGGTATGATTATAACCAGGGATTATTCGGTATAATCTTGACCATTGATGATTACATGAATATCCTTGGCCCATAGTGCAGGAAAAATTCGATGATGTGGTTTATTTATTAAGCTGAGTCTCAACGATAAAATTGATGATAAACTTTTTAAATCATAGAAGATAGTAGATATCATGCTCTACTTGACTCTTCTAATGGATTGCTTGTTCTACTGCAGTTAAACTTGATGTTTATTATATTTTATAAGTTTAACACTGTTGAAGGCTAACGATAATTTATTCTGCATTATCTTAGTCATAATATTTCTTACTGGGCTAGTTGAGTTCACCCTTTATTTTCATTGTTCTCTTCAGGAAATGAGAATATAACTGGGACTAGTCGGGGAATGGAGTGACGATCCAGCTGTTTGCATTAGTAATCCTCACTATTCAGTGAAATAGTGTGATAATAATTATAATGAGGACTTTATTTGAGTTTGGATGCTCTCTACGAGACATTATCCGAGTTAAAACTCTCAGCTACGTTTTGTCGTACTGTATAAAAGAAGTTTGTATTTAAATTTTGTACCATGTATTTGGCGACTCAAGATGGGTGATGTATACCTATTTTGGGGGCGTCACAGTAAATCTTGTGAATCAATAGTACACACATGTGAACAAATAGTTATAAGCATGTGAATTAATAGCAATTAATTGCTCATTTATCCGATTAATTACCTGATTGGTCAATATAACCTCCAGACATCCATTATTATCGAAATAGATGTTGATTTCCACTAACACTAATAATCCCAACACAATGAAAATATCAATTTCATCTTTAATCAACACGAACTTATTCATCATTAATATTATAACTCACAATATTTAACAACCAGATCATTCCCAGGAAAGAGGGGGCTTTCCGATAAGGATTTCTTCTTATTGGTGCGCAATTAGGTGACCAATATCAATATTGCAAATAATAATATGAACAACTTTGTCGTATCAATTATTGATTTAATAATATAACATATTATACAGATGATACTATGACAATAATTGAATCAATAATATGAGAGATATGATGCAAAGATTCTTCAGAGCAATAATTCAAAGATAACCGAGTGACTTCTTACGTAAGCATCAATAATCAATACCGTGTGCTACTATACAACCACGCGTATTACTGTACTTTTACTACCGGGTAGTTTAACAGTTTTAACGGTAACACTTTCGCCGTTATTTTTATAAAATGATGATTATGTCGTTTTATTACTACGACAATACATCTGTTGTGGGGTCCACCAATGATTGTTCTGTCGTACGGATATTTCCCGACAAAAAGAATATTCCCCGACCAATCGAATATTATTTAACAACTTGCTTACTTTGTAAAATTTATAAATATTACCCACAACTATAACATTATATCAAATCCACACCATAATATTAAAAAAAATATTTCGAGAAATTTAAATATTTATTCATAAAATTTGGGGTCTCACAATCTCCCCTCCTTATGAAATTTCACCCTCGAAATTTACATACGTACCTGGTATGCCGAAGAGATGAGGATACCTTGACTTCATTTCAGATTCTAACTCTTGAGGTATAACCTTTGAGTTTTGAATACGATCCTTCTTATCCAAGATTTTAACTCGTATCTCCTCATACGTTAAATCTTCTGCTATCTCGCCTAGTTCTAATTTAATAACATGGTTTGGGTCATCCACATATTTACGTAACATCAATACGTGAAAAACGTTATGAACACACGACATACTTGGCGGTAAAACGAGTCTATTGGCCACAGTTCCTACTCGATCAAGGATTTCAAATGGGCCAATAAAATCGAGGGTTGAGATTTCCTCTCTTCATCGATTCTTGCTTCTAGAATAATGCCCTCTTAAACCTTCTTCTTCACATTCATCGGCTTTAACTTTATCGATTAAAGTCGATTCTACTCGTATATTTGATATCACCACGTGGGTCCTTAGAGTCTTTACCTCTATCTTCATTATTTGTAAGTTATACGAAATAGGTTTTTGTGTTAACAACATCGCACTCGTAAATGCATATGATCTTCTACTCAACGCGTTAGCTACAACGTTCGCTTTTCCACGATGGTATTGAAAGGTACGATCGTAATCTTCAACAGCTCGAGCCAACGTCTTTGGCGCATTATACTTTTGTTTTGGTTGAAGAAATATTTAAGGATTTTAGAAATGGGTTTTGTACTGGGGTCAATACAAAATTCGATTTCACGCTCTGGGGTAGGCTTGGAAGTCTTTTGAGGAAATTTATTAACCATAGAAATATCATTCAAAACTATGACTCTCATCCAAGACTTGGATAGTACGTCACATTAATACCTATCAACTTGCCACCGTTATTCACAACGTCCCCTACGGAAAGTTCATCTTCGGTGCATTCCACACAAGGAAGTCACCAACGAAAGGCTCGGGGCTCTTTACTTATGGCTTGATATGACAGTGATTGACTTTAGTGGTTTGGTTGCTTAAATTCGCATAACAGGTTGGTTAGGAATATGAAAGCTAACAACCTTACGAAAAGCATGATGAGTGGTTAACCAATCGATTCCTTAAATCACATCAAAGGCAAGTATTTTCAAAGAGATAAGATCGACAGGTAACGTGAAAGTGTCGATTTGAATCAAAAAGATTTATAAACAGTGGAGGTAATGAAGGTTTCTACTAACGAAGTTTCAACCAATAAGTCAAAGTCTAACTTCTCTAGAGTTAAATTTAAACGTTGAGCGCAAGCAAGAGAGATAAAAGAATGGGTAGAACCGGTATCTAATAAGGTATAGACTTCGTAAGAATTTATAATTAACTATCCTGTGCTAACTTCGTTCGGGTTACTCGCTTTTTGAGAAGTCGCGAAAAACGCTCTTCCTGAAACCACCGACTTTGTTTTGTCCGTATCCACCTTTGGTGCCACCGTCCCAGCTGGACTTGACTTTGGTGCACGACAAAATCGAGCTAGGTGACCTTTTTTTCCACAACTAAAACATACCTTGCTTTCTTTTCGGATTGTACCTTCCCGATTATTTCCTCTCTATCATGATTTTCCCATTTCTCATCTCCTATATTTCAGATATCATTCTAGAATATAGTTTCAAAATAAGGGTTAATTGACATATCACATATTATCCCTATATTCTGACCGACCAATTAAATACCAAATAAACTTAGGTAGGTCATACTAGCGAAAGAATTCTCCGTCTCTCCCCTCCTAGTTCTTGTCTCACATCTCAGTCAGGGATCATATCCCTAAGCTTTGATACCAACTGTGACACCCCTAAAACAGGTATACATCACCCATCTTGAGTCGCCAGATACATGGAACATAAATCAAATACAAACTTAATTATACAACTATCGGGTAATATACGACAAAACATAGCTGAGAGTTTAAATAAGAATATTTCCTTCTAGACAATATCCACACTCAATGGAGTCCTCATTGTGAGACCCCAGATTTTATCAATAAAGATTTAAATTTTGTCGAAATAATTTTTAATATTATGGTGTGAATTTGAGATAATATTATAGTTGTGGGTAGTATTTATAAATTTTGCAAAAGTATGCAAGTGGTTATATTATATTCGATTGGTGGGGAATATTCGGGTTTAGCGAGGGAATATTCGTATAACTACTCAATCATTGGTGGACTCCATGAATGTAATTATCATTTCGGATTGAGAAAACGACAAAAATATTTTATTGAAATAACGGCGGAAGTTTTACCGCTTGATCTTCGTTGAACTACTCGGTAGTAAAAGTACAAAGAATACGTGTGTGGTTGCATAGTAGCATACACCTGTATTGATTATTGATGCTTATGTGAGAAGTCACTCACTTGATTCCATTATCATCGATTAATAATATGAATTATTATAATGATAATGACGTTTTGTTTTATTCAGTATTATTAACGTAATAAAATGTAAACATCTTTTATATAAAATAGAATACTTTATTAAAGTTATTCTATAAATAGAATATATTATATTTTATTATGCATAGTGTTGCATAGTGTTTTGCATAGTGTTTTGCATAGTATTGCATAGTGTTTGCATAGTAAAATGTTTTTATATAAATAGAATATATTTTATTTTATTTAAAAGATTTTGCTTTAAATATGGACTGTCAGATTAAAGTAAATCAATGCTGGACCGCTCATGGATTGATTACTATGCATTCTATTTTCCTATAAATAGAAACTCATTCCTTCATTATTTTCTTACGAATTCACTGAAACTCTAGAGAGAGAAATTATAGAGGGAAGCTATAGAGAGAAAATCTATAGAGAGAAAGAAGAAGAGTATTCGGTACTTCACTACTTTGATATCCAAAGTGTCTTTTACTGTAAGGGATATTATTTGTTGTACCGTAAGGTGTGTTATTCTTTCTTCTTGAAGAGAACTTCATTATTCCATTCATTATTATTACATTGGAATAACTTTTGTAAAAGTGGTATACCCTATACATAACCCGTATATGCAAAGATACCCTATACTTGGTGAAATCCTTATGTTATTCCATTCATATTTATTCTGGCATGGAATAACTTTATACGCTGTGATTTACCCTATACTTGGTGACATTCTTCTATTATTACATTGGAACATCACATGCGTGTGTTTTACACCGGACTGGTTCCGCTCTTTATTATTCTGTTGGAACATCCCGTCATGTGTGTTTTACACCCGGACTGGTTCCGCCTCTTTATCATTCTCATTGGAATATCCTATCCGTGTGTTTTTACACCGGATCTCGGTTCCATCTTTATTATTCTCATTGGAACATCCGCTTGGTGTAATTTCACCTCGACTGTTCCGTTATTATTATTACGCTGAATAACCTATCTATCGCAATCTTCGCATGCATGGTGATTTCTTTTGTTATTCCATTCTTTATTATACCCAAATAGTTAAAACTTTGACTTCTATACTCAATGAAATTAGTGGAATATCCTTGATATTTGCGTTTTCATCCAAAGATCTTTCATGGAAATATTCTTCGATCATTCTTGAATTTTACTCTACAAAATATCATGTTGACAATTTGGGCGTTAATAATTCATGGATTAAATAATTTTTGAACTTGTTTTATTGAATTATTATGTCATTGTCATCATCCTCATGATATATCATGTTATCTTTGGCTTACGTGCATAGATGAACTTAGTATGATTATGACCGTGGATCATTCAGTATAATCATGGCTTGTTATAAATGATGTGATAAAAGTCCTCGGAGGCACAGTAATGCGATGATGGATAGTTTTTGGTATGATTATGACGGGGGTGATTCGGTATAGTCATGACCATTGATAATTTGATGAAAATCCTCGGCCGTGGTACGGGAATGATTAGGCGTGGTGGTTTATTTATTAAGTCGAGTCTCGATAAAATTGATTTAAAACCTTTTAAAACCTAAAAGATAGTAGACTTTATTTTCTACTTGACTCTTTTAATGGATTGCATATTCCATTTCTGCAGCTTAAACCGGTTGTCTATTGTATTTTATCGGTTTAACACTTTGTTGAAGGCTAATGATAATTTATTCGCATTATCTTAGTCATAATATTTCTTCTTGGGCTAGTTGAGCTCACCCTTTCTTTCACTGTTCTCTTGAAATGAGAACATAAATTTGGACGAGAGTTGGGGAACGTAAGTAATGGTCCGAGGTTAGCATTAGTAGTCCTCACTATTCGTGAAATAGTGTGATAATAATAGTCAGAATGAGGACTCCTTTTGAGTTTGTATAATATCTAGTAGACAAAATTTGTATTCAAACTCACAGTTTATGTCGTATTGTACACGACAGTTATATTAGTAAGTTGTATTTGAATTTATGTACCATGTAAGTGGCGACCCAAGATGGGTGACGTATACCTAATTTTGGGGGCGTCACACTCATTATATTTATTGTCACACTATTTAACAGAATAGTGAGGACTACTAAAGCCATTTATCCTGGACCATCACTCCAGTCCCCGACTCGTCCTAGCTATATTCTCATTTCCTGAAGAGAACAATGAAAGAAATGGTGAGCTCAACTAGCCCAGTAAGAACTATTATGACTAAGATAATGCAGAATAAATTATCGTTAGCCTTCAACAGTATAACAACGGATGGAATACAATAGAAAATAAGTTTTAGATCAACAACTGCAGCGGAAATAAGTAATCCATTAGAAGAGTCAAGTATAGCATAAAATCTACTATCTTCTATGATTTAAAAAGTTTTTCATCAACTTTATCGCTGAGACTCAGCTTAATAAATAAACCACATCATCGAATCATCCCTGCACTACGGGCCAAGGATATTCATGAAATCATCAATGGTCATGACTATACCGAATAATCCCTGGTCATAACCATACCAACAACTGTCCATCAATGAACTACAGGCCAGTGAGGACTTTCACCACATCATTAGTCACATTACGGTCATGATTATATCGAATAATCTCTGGTCATAATCATACCAAGTCCATCTCTGCACGTAAGCCAAAGATGACTTTCATTACAATATAAGCATGAGGATGATGACAACGACATAATAATTCAATAAAACAAGTTCAAGGATAAATTTTAAAGATTTATAATTTAATTTATCCAGAAATCAATAACGTCCAAATTGTCAACATGATACTTCTTTGTAGAGTAAAATTCAAGAATAATATTCATGTACCAAAAATAATTTGAACAAAAAAGAAATATATTTTTCGGGTAAATAGTATCCCATGAATAGTACCCCGTGAATAGTACTTTGGAAATAGTACCTCTTGAATAGTACCCCGACGTGAAAAGTACCCCAAATATCCGAGTGAATAATATTCGGGTGAATAGTAATTTGGGTGAATAGTAACCCATGAATAGTAACTCGTGAATAGTACTCAACACGAAAAAAGTGCCCCCCGATACCCGAGTGAATAATACTAGAGTGAATAATGTATCCGGTGAATAGTAACTCGTAAATAAAATACCAAATAAAATGATATTTTATGATTTAGTACAAAAGAAATGATATCTCATATGAGTATAATAGAATATACGAAACTGCAAATGGATTTTCATCCGTCATGTGGTAATCCACGTAGACAGATCATTTCCACAATTTAATAAAGAATGAATACGAATGATCATTCACCATGCATGCGGTAGTCCGTGAGATGTGTTATTCCAATGTAATAATAAAGAATGGAATAACAAAAGAATTTACTGTGCATGCGATAGAATCGCATGCATGTGTTATTCCCAATGTAATAATAAATAATGGAACCAAGTCACGCCGTAATCCATGCAGACATGGATATTCCAAATGTAATAATAAAGAATGGAACCAGGTCATGCAAAATCCGCATGCATAAGATATTCCAACGTAATAATAAAGAATGGAATAACAACAGAATTTACTGAGCATGCGTTAGATCAAGCATGACATAAAAGTTATTCCAATGAATAATAAAAAGAATGGAATAATGTAAGAATTTCACCACGTATGCGGTGCTTACTTGGCATAAAAGTTATTCCAACATAATAATAAAGAATGGAATAACAACCCTTACGAGTATTGAAAGAAAATAACTCTCTTCATGAATACGAAGGAATAATACCCCTTACCTTAGAAGAAAACTGGATACTGGAATAGTGAGGTAGAAGACTCCTCTTCTTCTTTCTCTCTATAATTTCTCTCTATAATAATTGCTCTATAGCTTTAGTGAATTAGTGAAAAATAATGAAGGAATGAGCTTCTATTTATAGGAAAATATAGTTTCAATAATTGCACGTTTTGGGGCTCGAAATATTACAGTATAATACCTTCCTCTTTTCCTTTATTTTTAATTTAGTCCTGCAAGTATTATCAAACTTGCACCACCTCCCCTAATAGTAAATCATGTGAATCAATAGTTCTAGACATGTGAAAAAAAATAATTACAGTATAGTACCTTCAACTATACCTCTATTTTTAATTTAGTCATGCAAGTATTATCAATCTTGCACCAACTCCCTAATAGTAAATTATGTGAATCAATAGTACAAACATGTGAAAACATAGTTATAAACATGTGAATTAATAGCAATTAATTGCTCATTTATCCGGTTAATTACCCGATTGGTCAATATAACCTCCAGACATCAATTATTATCGAAATAAATATCGATTTCCACTAACACTAATAATTCTCACATAATGAAACTATCAATTTCATCTTTAAATAACAAGAACTAATTCATCATTAATATTATAACTCACTATATTTAACAACCAGGTCGTTCCTAGGAAAGAGGGGGCTTTCCGACAAGGATTTCTCCTTATTGGCGTAGCAATTAGGTGACCAAACCTCTCCTCGATGAACTTCTGACATCATCAATATTGTAAATAATAATATGAATAACTTTATCGTCTCAATTATTAATTTAATAATTTAACATATTATACGTATGATCTTTGTGACAATAATTGAATCAATAATATGAGAGATATGATGCAACAATTCTCAGTAGCAATAATTGAGTATAACCGAGTGACTTCTTACGTAAGCATCAATAATCAATACCGCAGTGCTACTACGCAACCACGCCAGACATCGTACTTTTACTATCGGGTAGTTCAACAGTTTTAACAGTAACACTTTTGCCATTATTTTTATAAAATAATAATTATGTCGTTTTCTTACTCCGACAATACTTACGTTGTGGGGTCCACCAATAATTGTGCCGTCGTACAGATATTCTCGGACAAAAAGAATATTCCTCGACCAATCGAATATTATACAACAACTTGCTTACTTTGCAAAATTTATAAATATTACCCACAGCTATAACATTATATCAAATCCACACCATAATATTAAAAAAATATTTCGAGAAATTTAAATCTTTATTCATAAAATTTGGGGTCTCGCATGTACTATTAGGGGAGGTGGTGCAAGATTTATAATACTTGCATGACTAAATTAAAAATAGAGGTATAGATGAAGGTACTATACTGTAATTATTTTTTTCACATGATTATACTATTGATTCACATAATTGTACTATTGATTCACAAGATGTACTATTAGGGGAGGTGGTGCAAGTTTGATAATACTTGCATGACTAAATTAAAAATGAAAGAAAAGATGAATGTATTATACTGTAATATTTTGAGCCCCAAAATGTGCAATTATCGGAACTATGTTTTCCTATAAATAGAAGTTCATTCTTCTTTCATTCTCACCAATTCACTAAGACTCACAAGAGCAATTATAGAAAGAGATGGTATAGAGAGAGAAGCTTTAGAGAGAAAGTAGAAGAGAAATCTGCTACCTCACTATTCCAGAATCCAGTCTTCCTCTGAGGTAAGGGATATTATTTTTTTCAGAATTCATAAGAAATAATATTTTCTTCCATACTCTATAGTATGTGAGTAATATTATTTCGTCTCGTATTCCTGATTATACCCTTATTTTGTTAAAGTATTGCTTCTATAATCCGTGAAATTAGTAGGATATCCTTGAAATTCATGCTTCATCTAGTATCGTTTCACAAGGATATTTTCTACACATTCTTGTTAAATTTGAAATTTTTCATGCCGGAGTACTGTCCATGAGTAGTATTCATTTTTACGGTACTATTCACAAAGTACTATTCACGGGGTACTATTCACAAAGTACTATTCATGGGTACCATTCACAAAGTACTATTCACAGATACTATTCACAAAGTACTATTCATGATTACTATTCATAAAGTACTATTCATGGGGTACTATTTCTAAAATACTATTCACAAAGTACTACTCACGGGGTACTATTTCTGAAGTACTATTCACTCGGGTACTATTCACCCGGGGAATTATTCATGACAAAAATTGATTTCCTTGCTGTCCAAATCATGTTTAATACAATATTATTCTTGAATTTTACTCCATAAAGCAGTATCATGTTGACAATTTGGATAATATTGAATTCTGGATAAATTAAATTATAAATCTTTAAATATTTATCCTTTGCTAGCTTTTAATTGAATTTTTGTATCATTGTCATCATCCTCATGATTATATTGTGATAAAAGTCATCTGTGGCTTATGTGCATAGATGTACTATCGATTGGTATGATTATGACCATGGATCATTCGGTATAATCATGACCCGTAATATTATAAATGATGTGGTAAAAGTCCTCATTGGACTGTAGTGCATTGATGGACAGTTGTTGGTATGATTATAACCAGGGATTATTCGGTATAATCATGACCATTAATGATTACATGAATATCATTGGTCGTGGTGTAGGGATGATTCGATAATGTGGTTTATTTATTAAGCTGAGTCTCATCGATAATGTTGATGAAAAACCTTTTTAAATCATAGAAGATAGTAGATATCATGCTCTACTTGACTCTTCTAATGAATTGCTTGTTCCGCTGCTGTGACGCCCCCAAAATTAGGTATACATCACCCATCTTGGGTAGTCAGATACATGGTACAGAATTTAAATATAACTTACTAATATAACTGTCGTGTACAATACGACATAAAATCGTGAGTTTGAATACAAATATTGTCTACTAGATATTATACAAACTCAAAAGGAGTCCTCATTACAATTATTATCACACTATTTCACGTAATAGTGAGGACTACTAATGCTATCCTCCGGACCATTACTCCGCTTCCCGACTAGTCCCGGCTATGTTCTCATTTCAAGAGAATAAAACAGTGAAAGAAAGGGTGAGCTCAACTAGCCCGAAAAGAAATAATATTACTAAGATAATGCGAGAATAAATTATCAATAGCCTTCAACAAAGGTTAAACCGATAAAATATAATAAACATCAAGTTTAATCACAATGAACAAGCAATCCATTAAAAGAGTCAAGTAGAAAATAAAATCTACTATCTTTTATGATTTAAAAGGTTTTTTCATCAATGTTAAAGCCGAGACTCACTTTAATAAATAATCCACATCATCGAATCACCCCGCACTACTGCGAGGATATTCTTTAGTATCACGACCACAATTATTCACGCACTACGGGCCAAGAATAGTTGTGTATTCATTAATGGTCATGATCATGCCAACAATCGTCCATCAATGCACTACTACCATCGAGGATTTTACCACATCATTTGTAACATTACTACGGTCATGATTACAATCAATAATCCTCGGTCATAATCATACCAAGTTCATCCATGCTCTACAGCCACGTATGACTTTAAAAAATATGTATAAACACGAGGATGATGACAATGATATAAGAATTCAATAAAACAAGTTCAAGAATTATTTTATCCGGAAATTATTAACGTCCAAATTGTCAACATGATCTTCGCTTTAGTAGTAAAATTCAAGAATGATCGTAAGAATATTTCCATGAAAGATCTTTGGATGAAACGCAAATATCAATGATATTCTACTAATTTCATGGAGTATAGAAGTCAAAGTTTTAACTAACCGGGTATAATAAAGAATGGAATAACAAAAGAAATCACCATGCATGCGTACTTGCCAGATAGACGAGTTATTCCAATGAATAATAATAACGGAACGAGTCGGTGAAATTCACAAACCAAGCGGGATGTTCCAACAGAATAATAAAGATGGAACCCGGATCCGGGTGTAAAACACATGATAGGATATTCCAATGAGATGATAAAGATTTTAACCAGTGCGGTGTAAAACACATGCATGTGATGTTCCAACAGAATAATAAAGATTTTAACCGTGTCCTGTAAAACACATATGCATGGATGTTCCAAATGAATAATAGAAGAATGTCACCAAGTATAGGGTAAATCACAGATACAAAGTTATTCCAATGTAATAATAAGCAATGGAATAACATAAGGATTTCACCAAGTATAGGGTATCTGCGATATCAAAGTTATGTATAGGGTATGCCACTTTTACAAGTTATTCCAATGTAATAATAATGAATGGAATAACGAAGTTCTCTTCATGAATAAGAAAGAATAACACCCCTTACTTGTACAACAAATAATATTCCCTACCTTAGAAGAACCTGAATATTGGCAAAGTGAAGTAGCGAATACTTTTCTTCTTTCTCTCTATAGTTTCTCTCTAGAGTTTCAAAGGAATTAAGTAAGAAAATAATGAAGGAATGAGCTTCTATTTATAGGAAAATAGAATGCATAGTAATTAATCCATGAACGGTCCAGATTGATTTACTTTAATCGGCGGTCCATATTTAAAGCAAAATCTTTTAAATAAAATATAATATATTCTATTTATATAAAAACATTTTACTATGCAAACACTATGCAACACTATGCATAATAAAATATAATATATTTTATTTATAAAATAACTTTAATAAAGTATTACATTTTATATAAAAGATGTTTCGCTTTTATTACGTTAATAATACTGAATAAAACAAAAACGTCATTATCGCTTATAATAATTCATATTATTAATCGACAATAATGGAATCAAACCGAGTGACTTCTCACATAAGCATCAATAATCAATACCGCAGGTGCTACTATGCAACCACATGCGTATTCTTGTACTTTTACTACTTAAAGTAGTTCAACAAAGATCAACGGTAAAACTTCCGCCGTTATTTCAATAAAATATTTTTGTCGTTTTCTCGATCCGACAATAATTACATTGTGGGTTCACCAATGATTGAGTAGTTGTCGAATATTCCTCGCTAAACCGAATATTCCCGACCAATCGAATATAATATAACCACTTGCATACTTTGCAAAATTTATAAATATTACCCACAACTATAACATTATATCAAATTATTTCATAATATTCAAAAATAATATTTATAGAAAATTCATCTTTATTTATAAAAGCTGGGGTCTTACAGCTGCAATTAAACTTGATGTTTATTGTATTTTATCAGTTTAACACTGTTGAAGGCTAACGATAATTTATTATTCATTATCTTAGTCATAATATTTCTTACTGAGCTAGTTGAGCTCACCTTTTTTTTCATTGTTCTCTTCAAGAAATGAGAATATAGCTAGGACTAGTCAGGGGATGAAGTGATAGTCCAGATGTTTGCATTAGTAGTCCTCACTATTCAGTGAAATAGTGTGATAATAAATATAATAAGGACTCCATTTGAGTTTGAATACTGTCTAGAAGACAATATTCGTATTAAAACACTCAGCTTATATTTTGTCATATTTTACACGACAGTTGTATTTGAATTTTATACCATGTATTTGGCGACTCAGAATGGGTATACCTGTTTTGGGGGCGTCACACATGTAATAAGTCAAACTTATAACAAATACCTCATGAAAACCCCCTCTATTTATATCAAAAATTGAATAAATATTTACCATAAATCACTTATCTTCAATAAACACATTTTTAATCTTTCAACAATTATTCATCATTAATATTATAACTCACAATATTGACAACTAGATCATTCCCAAGAAAGAATGGCCTTTTCGATAAGGACTTCTCCTTATCGGTGCGCAATTAAATAAAATTACCCCTTTTTTCGACAGAACTTTATAGACATTATCAATAATACAAATAATAATATGAATAATTGTGTCGTCTCAATTGTTGATTTAATAATATAAAATATTGTGCAAATGATATTATGACAATAATTGAATAAAAAAATATGAGATATTATGCAGCAACTACTGTGGCAATAATTGAATAAAACTGAATGACTTCTTAAGTAAACATTAATAATCAGAGATATCTTTATGCAAATACCGTATGTGCTACTTTGTACAACCACGCCAGATTCATCGTACTTTTATCACCGTATTTTAACGAGTTAAAAGGTAAGTTTTATTGTAATTTTTATAAAATGATATTTACGCCGCTTTATATATCAAGCGAAGAATTACATTGCTAGGGGTCCACCAATGATTGTGTCGTCGTACGAATATTTTCTGACAAAAAGAATATGCCCCGATTAACGAATATTTTATGACAACTTGCTTACTTTGCAAAATTTGTACTTATCCCCCATAACTATAGCATTATATCAAATCCACACCTTATTATTCAAAATAACATTTAAAGAAAATTAAATCTTTATTCATAAAAAGTTGGGGTCTTAAAAAATCCGAGTAATTCGGTCCGGTTAATTAGCATCAAATATGCTTCACAATGGAAGTGAATTAGACATTGTAAAATTCTGTAAATGAATTTGTAATTTAACAATATTTTATCATACATTCATTTTATTAATTACCAAAATAAATTAGATCTTGTTTTAAATTGGTATCTCCTGTGACGCCCCCAAAATAGGTATACACCACCAATTCTGAGTCGCCAAATACATGGTACAAAATTTAAATACAAACTTTATTTATACAATACTAAAAAACGTAGCTGAGAGTTTTAACACGAATATTATCTCGTAGACAATATCCAAACTCAAATAGAGTCCTCATTATAATTATTATCACACTATTTTATAGAATAATGAGGACTACTACAGCCACCATCACAGATTGTCATTCCATTCCCCGACTAGTCTCGGCTATGTTCTCATTTCGCGAAGAGAACAATGAAAACAAAGGGTGAGCTCAACTAGCCTAGTAAAGAATATTATGACTAAGATAATGCAGAATAAATTATCGTTAGCCTTCAACAGTATAAAACTGATAGAATACAATAGAAAACAAGTTTAACTACAGCGGAACAAGCAATCCATTAGAAGAGTGAAGTGTAGCATGATATCTATTATCTTCTATGATTTAAAAGTTCATCATCAATATTTTATCGCTGTAACACAGCTCAATAAATAATCCACATCATCGAATTATCCATGCACCACGGGCCAAGGATATTCATTAGTATCACATCCATGAATCATCCATGCACTGCGGGCCAAGGATGTTCATTATTATCACCAATGGTCATGATCATGCCAACAACTATCCATCAATGCACTACGGGCCAATGAGGACTTTTACCACATCATTTGTAACATTACAGGTAATGATTATACCAATACATAATTCCTGGTCATAATCATACCAATCAACAGTCCATCTATGCATTACGGGTCAAAGATGACTTTCATCACAATATAAGCATGAGGATGATGACAATGATATAAACATCAATCAAACGAAATCAAGAATAAATATTAAAGATTTTTAATTTATCCAGAGTTTACAAATATCCAAATTGTCAATATGATAACTGTTTTGTGGAGTAAAATTCAAGAATAATATTCATGTATCAAAAATAATTTGGACAGAAAAGTAATCAATTTTTGTCGTGAATAGTACCTCAAGTGAATAGTACCCGAGTGAATAGTACTTCGTGAATAGTACCCCGACATGAAAAGATTAAAATTTAACAAAATAGTTCAGAAAAATATTCTTATGAAGCGCAAATTTCAAGGATATTCTACTAATTTCAAGGAGTATAGAAACAATACTTATCAAAATGAGTGTAAAATTAGGAATCTGAAACGAAATAATATTACTTACATACTACAGAGTATGGAAAAAAATATTATTTCATACGAATATTGAACAAAAATAATATCCCTTACCTTTAAAGGAGAGTATTTCTAACTGGTATGGCGGGGATAATCTTGAAGAAAACTTATACTGTTTTCATCACTCAAAGCTTCCTTAAACTAAAAAGAAATACGCACAATATTATAGAAGAAGAATTCTCTGATTCTGGTGTAATTTTCTATTCTAAACTAAACATCCTATTTATAGGAGAATGGCAGTATACTATTTAAGAAAATCACGGATTGCACAAGAAAATTTCGCATTTAATTCACTAGGTAGCGAATCGAATTCACATGATTTTTACTATACGCAAAGACTATCTTTTCACTATGCAAAGATTATGTAAACACTATGCAGTACTATGCAATCAAATAAAATATAATATATTCTATTATATATATATATATAAGTACTAAAACAAAATTGAGATAACTTTCTACCGATGATTTTGAAAAATGGGTAAGTGGGGGTCCATGTAATAAGCCAAATTTACAACAAATACTTCATAAAACCCCCCTCTATTTATCTCAATTCACTTGGCTTCACTAAAACACATTTTTGATAACATTTTTTTCATCATTACTATTAAAACTCACAATATTAACAACCAGATCATTCCCAGGAAAGAGAAGGCTTTCCGATAAGTACTTCTCCTTATTGGCGTGTAATTAAGTGATCAAACCCCTTTCCTCGACAGAACTTTCTAGACATTGTCAATAATGTAAATAATAATATGAATAACTTTGTCGTCTCAATTATTGATTTAATAATATAAAATATTGTGCAGATGATACAGTGACAATAATTGAATCAATAATATGAGGTAATAACTAAGTGACTTCTCACATAAACATTAATAATCAAAGATACTATACAATACCGTGTGCTACTATGCAACCACACGTATTACTGTACTTTTATCACCGAGTAATTCAACAGTTAACGGTAAAAGTTTTGCCGTTATTTTTATAAAAAATTATTTCTGTCGTTTTCTAACTCTGACAATAATTCGTTGTGGGGTCCACCAATGATTGTGCCGTCGTACGAATATTTCCTGATAAAACAAATATTCCCCGACTAAACGAATATTTTCTGACAACTTGCACACTTTGCAAAATTTATAAATATTACTCACAACTATAACATTATATCAAATCCACACCTTATTATTAAAAAATTATATTTAGAGAAAATTAAATCTTTATTCATAAAAGTTGGGGTCTTACATCTCCACTATTTTCTTCAAACTATATTACCATCACTTATATAGTTCGGCAAAATCTAATTAAAAATTTGCTAGTGAGAATAAGGATCTCATTTCAAATGTATATAGTCTTATGTGTGCACAACAAACTATATATAAATAAATAAGTAGATAACTCTTGTCAATTACATCAACATGTAACTCTTTTTATTTTATCTCTTAGATCATAATGGTCAAGTGTGTGCACATTCGAAATGAAATAATCCAAGTTAAATCATACCTAGCATTTTCATATAAGTGAAGAAAAAACCACAGCCCTTGTGTGTGCACAAGAAAACGATAATGTTCAATTCCTTATAAACATCATATGTAATAAAACAACATCTCAAATATTTAATATTTGTCTTGTGTGTGCACAACAAACTCATATTAAATATTCAATACTCTATCTCTTTACCATGTTAGAAGGCGACGTTCGATATTCCAAATATTTTTGAACGTTACAACTTAATATATAATTTATTTGATGGGTTTGTTATTAATTTGTCTCTCTCTCTCTCTCTCTCTATATATATATATATATATATATATATATATATATATATATATATTATACCGGATTGATTATAGACTTTATTTTAGTTTGGTTTATTAGAGCCATCAAGTGAACCAAAAGGTCAAACCTAGGGTGTAAAAACTGAATTTAAATATAATTATTACATTTAAACCTGCGCATAATTACAAATGGGCCTTCAAGCGCTCCCGGTTCTTCAAGTAATTCTAACTAATCCTATTACATAAACTATTTACATTAAATAGAAATATTGATCAGCAGTCAATGGGTACATAGGAGGGAGATAGAATTTACATCAGGAAAAACTAGGGAAGATGAGGTACGCAGACTCCATTTATAAAACCCATACATTCATGCATTAAATTAAAATAAAATTCAATCACATTGGTCAATAGTCCATAATCAATCTCATTTATTAGCATACATATCAACATATGCATCAATAAATAACATTCATCTCATGAATAATAAAAACCAGTCCATATATGCATCAATATCATTTAATGTGCAATTAAAAGTTTACTAGAAATCCAGTTTTGAAACAAAAAATTAATCAAAATTTAAATCATAATAAACTTCTTTATTTTATTTTATCCAATTTTGAATAAAAATAAACTCATTTATTTTTAATCAAATTCCAAATAAAAATAAACTCCTTTATTTTAATCAACAAGGAATCCAATATCAAGTTTAAAATAAACTCCTTTATATTTTAACTTAAAATTTCTTATTAAAATAAACATTTTTATTTTATAGGAAACATGAAATCCTATTCCATATGTGAAATTTTGTACAGGCCTATTTTGTTATATGTATTTAAATCACGCCCAAAACACTGTATTATGGAAAAATTTCAGTTCCATAAAATATTAAACTTTTTTTTTAGTTGTTTTAAAAAAAAAAAAATTGGTCCAAGATTTTAACCGGTCCCACTCCGGACCGATCTTAACTATATATATATAGGAAAATGATCTCAGTAAAACGTTAGCTATTAACATTTTATTTCAACTAACGCTATCTAATCTAGCCATCCAAAATTAGAGTTAATGGTTTGAGATGAATGCCAGTAGCTAGATGGAGTAGCGACCCGTGAATAAATATTAAAATCCTCTCTCTCAGGCCCTTAGAGAAAGTAGCGGCCATCAAAACGTCGTCGTCGTTTTGACCGTCGCTACTCCTCTAATGACCATGAGAGAGGATTTTAATTTAACCCGGGGCCCGCCATTAGAGGAGTAGCGGCCAACAAAAAAAATTGGCTCAATTACTGATTATCCTAATTATCCTCGTACATACTACTTATTAATTAGTAAAATAAAATAATAAAAAATTACAAGTATAATCAGTAATTATCCTTATACTTATGTATAAGGATAATTATTAATTATCGTCTTATAATTTTAATTATAAATAGAAAATAGTGATTGAATTTATATTATATTCCTAATCAAATATATAAACTCAATCATTATTTCCTATTTATAATTAAAAATCATAAGACGATAATCAGTAATTATTCTTATACATACTTATTTTGTTAATAAGTATAAGGATAAATATAAAGATAATTAATAATTATCCTTATAATTATCATTATAATTTTTTATTATTTTATTTTACTTGATTAATAAGTAATATGTATAAGGATAATCTGTTAATAAGTATAAGGATAAGTATAAAGATAATTAATGATTATCCTTATAATTATCCTTATAATTTTTATTATTTTATTTTACTAATTAATAAGTAGTATGTACGAGGATAATTAGGATAATCAGTAATTGAGCCAATTTTTTTTTTTTGCCGCTACTCCTCTAGCAATTTGAATACTGGGCCAAATTAAAAATCTTTTCTCTGTAGCCAGAGGGAGTAGCGGCCAATCAAAACGTTTTGATGGCCACTACTCCTCTGGCGGCCAGAGAGAAGATTTAATATTTATTGATGGCCGCTTCTCTCTAGCTGGTGGGCATTCATCTCAGCCATTAACTCTAATATTGGACGGCTAGATTAGCGTTAGTTGAAATAATGTTAATAGTTAACGTTTCACTTGATATATATATATATATATATATATATATATATATATATATATATATATACACACACACACGGTCCGTCTCTCTAGCGAATCATAGAAAGCGAACTAAAAACGAACCGCCTATAATTTATATCCGCCCAAGTTAGCTAGCTAATTTCCATGGGGAAATAAAGGTCACTTAGTTGTTTATGGTAATTTGTTTTCAAGTTGAATTAAACAAATATTACTCCCTCTAGTTCACCAATTTATCAGCCAGCTAGCTGGTTGCGATGGGAAAATGAGTCGATATTCTGAAATTTATCATTATATTTTTATTCTATTAATAACATAACGAAATTTATTATTTTTATGGATAAATTTAGGGAAAATATGCAATATTAATATTTGCAAAATTTGTATACGAGATTTTTTTTTAAAGAGATAGAGACGAGCTAGGAGGTGAGGGCAAGTGCCCCTCTTTATTTTTGTAATGCATTGTTAATATGGGAGTATTAAGGAAAAGTCCCCCTCTTAAATTAAAAAGGTTTGGTGATTTTACAAAATTATAATTTTTATGTATTTTTGGAATCTATTTGGTGAATTTTATTATTTCCCTCTCTTTCACAACAAACAAATCACATTTGTCATTTTTTCGTTTTATAAAAGAGTACTCTCTTTATTAATACTAGTATAAAAAAAATATAATATTCTTAAATTTGTCATCCTAATTTCATTACATGTCACAACTATTAAATGAAAAATTCATTATATTTAATAATAAATATAAAATAAAACTACATCACTAATATTTGTATATATTATGAATAAGATTCTTTGTGTAATGGAGTCACATAAAAGTAATTTTTAATTTTTTAATTTTTATTATATTTATTTAATTATAAAAGTGTCACTTATTCATAAAATTCTTGTGTCCGAGTGATATTTAGAAGGAAGAGTAATAGTGAATATGAGTATGAATGAAGTGAATTGGGACCATGCATGTGAATATATCTTCAAGTTTGAATACGTAACGAAAAAACGCAATAATTCACATTTCAAAACCATGCATGATCCAAGTGGCGATTATTTTAATTACAAGTCTTCTACTTTTACACGAATAGTGTTCTGAACTGTCGAGAAAAAGAAGAGCGTCATGTCATCTTGATGTCCATCATGGGAAGACTCTAAGTACAAGAGAGAAGAGCCTACAGTCATCTTAGCAAGTCCATCATGAGAATGCATCAAGTATCAAGAAAGGAGATCACAAATGTCATCATGGTGGCAAGCATGAAAAAATTTCTAAGTACCTAACAGAAGAGCTTACAATCATCTTGGAAACCTATCATGTGCAGCCATCACGTATCAAGAGGAATGATCTTCAAGGCAGTTCATCAAGGGATCATCAGAGGAGGTTGAGTAACTGAAGAAGCTGAGCATCATGCTACACTAAACTGCACTTCAAGGATGATCACGCCAAGCTGCTAAGTACAGAAGATGTTCAAAGCATAAAGACATCTTAGTAGCTCAGCACCAACTCCAACAAACAAACAAACAAATCAACAACAAGAAGTCAGGGCCTGAGGGGTCCTTGTCCGGAGGGACTAAATGAAGTTAAAAGTCTGCTGGGCTTGAAGAGTTCCTAGGGAACTAGAGAAGTTCCAAGGCTGCTGGCCTTGAAGAGTTCTTAGTGAACTGAAGTCCAAAGGCTGCTGGCCTTGAAGGAATGGTAGTGATTCAGGGTGCTGCCCTTCCTTAGTGGAAATCCTGCTAGTTGAAAGCAGAAGAGTGGATTAGGAGCTTGAGTCTCTGAACCACTTAAAACTCATTGTGTCTTTTACTTTAAGTCATTTACATTATATACATTAACTGTTATAACTGCTATGTATGTTTTAACTGCTTACCATTGAACTAACTCTATGAACAATGTATGTATAATTATGAATATATCAATGAAGGGGATCTTTTACTTATTCCGCTATGCTTGAAAAGATTCTTATGTTTGTCATATGCTAAATTATTAGCAATACAAAATAAACCAAAAATATATTTGAAATTAAAAAGGATCTATTCAACCTCCCCTTCTAGATCTATTGTGCCTACTGGGAACTAACATATTCATAAACTAAGTCCTTTTACATAAGATTCATTTCACAAAGGATTTTACAAAAGTTACTTGAATACAATTATACATTTAACTCATTTCATCATCAAATTAAATATGTTCATCATAAATTATAGGTATATATATAGGGTCCGGTTCCGGTCCGGACTCCCAGACTTTCTTAAAATACGGACCTTTTTTCTTCTTCTTTTTTTCTTCCTTTTTTTAAAACAACTAAAAAAAAGTGTTTTGTTATATGTATCTAAATCACGCCCAAAACACTGTATTATAAAAAAAATTCAGTTCCATAAAATATTAAACTTTTTTTTTAGTTGTCATATGCTAAATTATTAGCAATACAAAATAAACCAAAAAAATATTTGACATTAAAAAGGATCTATTCAACCTCCCCTTCTAGATCTATTGTGCCTACTGGGAACTAACAGATTCATAAACTAAGTCCTTTTACATAAGATTCATTTCACAAAGGATTTTATAAAAGTTACTTGAATACAATTATACATTTAACTCATTTCATCATCAAATTAAATATGTTCATCATAAATTATAGGTATATATATAGGGTCCGGTTCCGGTCCGGACTCCCAAACTTTCTTAAAATACGGACCTTTTTTCTTCTTCTTTTTTTCTTCCTTTTTTTAAAACAACTAAAAAAAAGTGTTTTGTTATATGTATCTAAATCACGCCCAAAACACTGTATTATAGAAAAATTTCAGTTCCATAAAACATTAAACTTTTTTTTTAGTTGTTTTAAAAAAAACAAAAAAAAAAATTTGGTTCACAATTTAACTTGGTCTCGGATATATATATATATATATATATATATATATATATATATATATATATATATATATATATATATATATCACTCATCTGTCTCTCAGCGAATCATATGAAGCGAATTAAAAACGAACCAGCTATAATTTATATCAACCCAAGTTAGCTAGCTAGTTTCCATGGGAAAAAAAGGTCACTTAATTGTTTATGGTAATTTGTTTTCAAGTTGAATTAAACAAATATTACTCCCTCTAGTTTACCAATTTATCAGCCAGCTAGCTGGTTGCGATGGGAAAAAAAGACGATATTCTTAAATTTATCATTATAATTTTATTCTATTAATAACATAACGAAATTTATTTTTAGGCAAAATATGCAATATTAATATTTGCAAAATTTGTATACGAGACTCTTTTTTTAAAGCGATAGAGACGAGCTAGGAGCAGGGGCGGATTCATGTGAGGGCAAGTGCCCCTCTTGATTTTTGTAATTCAGTGTTAATATGGGAGTAATAAGGAAAAGTCCCCCTCTTAAATTAAAAAGGTTTGGTGATTTTACAAAATTATAATTTTTATGTATTTTTTGAATCTATTTGGTGAATTTTATTATTTCCCTCTCTTTCACAACAAACAAATCACATTTGTCATTTTTTCGTTTTTTCAAAAAGAGTAATCTCTTTATTAATACTAGTATAAAAAAATATAATATTCTTAAATTTATCATCCTAATTTCATTACATGTCACAACTATTAAATGAAAAATTCATTATATTTAATAATAAATATAAAATAAAAATACATCACTAATATTTGTACATATTATGAATAAGATTCTTTGTGTAATGGAGTCACATAAAAGTAATTTTTAATTTTATTATATTTATTTAATTATAAAAGTGTCACTTATTCATAAAATTCTTGTGTCCGAGTGATATTTAGAAGGAAGAGTAATAGTGAATATGAGTATGAATGAAGTGAATTGGGACCATGCATGTGAATATATCTTCAAGTTTGAATACGTAACGAAAAAACGCAATAATTCACATTTCAAAACCATGCATGATCCAAGTGGCGATTATTTTAATTACAAGTCTTCTACTTTTACGTATTAAGAATCATTTTCAAAATAGACCTAATTTCTTTGGCAATATGTACAATTATAGACAATATATACTCGATCAAAAAATATTTGGTCAATCTGGATGTTTAAAGTACAATTTTTTTTAAAAGGTCTACGGATTCATCAGGTTGACAATTGCATAAGGGCCTGAAATCAATGACTGATTGAACACCCATACATATGTGATGAAAGATATTAGTGATTCAACCCAACGGATCAAGTTAGAATAAAATTTATTTTTTGATAAGTTGGTCAATTGATCAATAGAATGCTGACACACATATAGTATTGTCCATTGACCAATAGAATGCTGACACACATATAGTACCATCAACTTACTCTACCATGTCATTGATTTATAACCCTACTATTTGAATCACGAAAACTTAAGAATGTGTGCCTTTTTGTAAGTGAAACATCATCTCTTTTTCTCAATTTTTGGTGAAAAGGGAAACAACATTGTCAAGAAAAACTGAGACATCCTCACGGTTTAATTTGATTATCATGCTTTTGTAGATCCAAATAGTCTTAATTACTTGTAGATGAAAACTAAAATGTAAAGCTTGATTGTCTAGCTTTTGGCGTAGTTACGATATCAGGTTTCTACGAAAAACTTGAGTACTTATCAATCACTGCTTCAACAGTATCTTTCAAATTATTTTAGCCCATCAAATTCACTAAAAAAGTCATGATTAAAATTATTGTCGGTTAACTTAATCGGAACCTTATATATATATATATATATATATATATATATATATATATATTATTCCAAATATTTCAATGTGGACTAAAATGTTACAAACTCACCTACACTGGCTGATCTACTTTAGGGGCAGGTATAGGGGCAGAGCAAATATATAAATTAATAAATTTAAGGTGGCAGATTAATAGATGAGTTAAATTTGGAGGGGAAAATTTTTTTCATAAATCAATTTTAAATACAAGTACACAAATCTTCTTAGTTTTAAAGCTTGGTGAAATTTAAGAAGTATTTTGTATAGTTTTTGATTTTGAATGTTCATCGGCGTGTGAACTGTGAATGATTGTTTGATTTTTTTTTGTTATTGATTTGGTTGATTGTGATTACTGTTTGTTTTATCTGATTGAGTTTTTTTTTTGGGTTGTTTGATTTTCAATTGAAAATGTGATAATTTTGGTTGAGTAGTTTTTGTCTTTTATTGTGATAGTTTACAATGATTTTGCTTTATTTTATAATAGAAAATGAGAAACGGAAAATAGAAAATGACTATGAGCCTTTTGCAGCCCCAATTTCTAGTTGTTATAATTACTTTATTTTCCTGCATCTAACTAGTGGACCCTGTATAATTTTTGGTGTTCTAAGTATAGATTTTGGATGGTTTGTTTCTCTTATTCAAGTAAAACTTATTTGAAACTTATAAAAAAATATCAAAACTAGTTTATGCTTTGAAATTAATTTATGATTTTGTTTAAATATAGAAAGCAAATTTGGTTTGAGGTTTTAAGCATTTGGAGAATCATTCAAATTGAAATATGACAAGTAACCAAAATAAGTTTCTAAATTGTATCTAAATGTTTTTTATTTGAATTTTTTTTTTTAGTTTAGATTATGAATATTTGTTGCAATTTGTAAACATTATTATAATTGCTTAATATTATTATTAGTTCAAGTTTTTTTTATTTAACTTCAAAAAAAAATTAATTAAAATTCGTCGACACTAAGAAATTTTTTTGAATCCGCCCCTGCTCACCTAACCCACTAAAAGTCTTGATATCCCTTAACAAGTATGAACATATAGCTTATATTTTTTGTTTCTCTAGCCATTATGGGAGGAAAGAATTTGACAACTATTAAAACAAAAGGATGATATCGGCACAACATAACAAATTGGAGGGTCAAACATGCATTTCAGTCTAGACAAAACATTCTTGTTTACTTTACTTAATTAAATCATTATGGATAAATCTTATGTCATACATATAGGAGTATATACATTGCAATCTCTCATTGTTTAATGTTTTATATATCCACGGCCAACCATATATTCTTGTGATTCACAAGGTGGTTGAGTTCGATCTTTGTCAACTTATTCTGCATTGATTGCTCCCCTCTATAAAAGAACCATTTTTTTTAGCCTTATGGATCAATAATTAAGTATTTTCAACATTCTATAACTAAGTTGCTAGTTTAAGCTAGCTCTTGAATTTATTTACAACTTTTAAATACTTATGTAGCTTTTGATTTTCGAGTCCAAATCTCGATATCGTGTTTCACTTTTTGTCTCATCTATTGTTACATGTTATGTATTATTTTCACTGTGATGCAGTTGCTTATTTATAATAATTTTTAAATAAATAAGTATTACCTAACAATAATTTATAAGATGAGACCGTAAACGAGACCGAAAAAATAAAATATCTTATATATTACTCATTCTGTTCTTTAATATAAGTCGTTTTAGAGAATTGTTTTTGTTTCTTTGAGAATTTTAAGTAAGCATTAATTGCTTAGTTTTTAATATTCCTCCAAGAAATAAATATAATTTTGGTTCTCTCGCTATTTTTTGCCCAATAAATAACACTTTTTTTTCAATATAAGGACAATATAGATAATTGATATTATATTTAATGTTATACAATTATTTCATTAATACTTGTGCACAATTCTAAAACGACTTATATTAAGGAACAGTAGGAGTACTCTCTTCGTCATTTAATATATGTCGTTTTAAACTTGTGCACAAGAATTAAAGAAATAATTGTATATCATTAAATATAATATCAATTGTCTATAATACATTTAAATTCTCATAATTACCATACTTATCTCATACTCTCTCTCTCTTATCTGTAATATTTTCCATGAGCGATAATTTTGAATAAAATTATAATTAATTCTCATTATATAAAATGACAAATAGTTTAAAAAACCCATCTAAAACGACATATATTAAAAGACAAAAGCGGAGTAATATGTTATATTTTAGAATAATGTAATATAGAAGTTACAATGTAATGCACAAAGTATTTGACCGTTGACAAAAAACATCGGATACATTATTTGTAGGGTTCTTTACAATAGTATACAACAATTAGAAAGTAATTATAAGAGTAGTGCATCAACAAAATAATTACAAAAATAGTACAACAAAATAACCACGTCATATTATTCAATTGCCCAAAAATAAAAAACCCTTAAATCAAGGAGAAATCTTCTCCTGTGATTTCTCTTAATTAGTATGCGGCAGTTACCAACCAAAACAAACATTCAAAATACACGAGAAAAAAGAAGAATCAAGAGAAGAAGCAAAGAAGAAAGCCAGAGAAGAAGCAAAATCAGTAACAAAGAAGAAGCAAAGAAGAAGAAGGATCATATCTGCCGCTTCCTCTCTCCTCCCCTTCGTCCTTCTCCTCTGTCGCCCCTTCATCCTCCGATCCTCTGTCGCCTTCTCTCTTCTTCTCAGTTGCTTCTGTTGAGGCATCTGCTCACGTTGTTCAGTATGAGCTCTCTGCATCTAGGATTAGAAAGAATGAAACTGTATCAAATCGTGATATTTTACACCAATTCTTTCAAAGTCTAGTATCAAATCGTGATGTTTTGCACCAATCCTTTCCAAACTTTGAGATTGTTGGTGCTGTTGTTGCAACTTTTGTCGGTGTTACTTCCCATACATCTTGTGCTGGAGACTGCAATTGTATTGTATTTTTTTTGACTATTTTTTATGACTATTTGGTTACCCACAAAAACTAAAATGGTTACTTTTGTATGAAGGTTTGACTACCAACTGCACCTTTTTATTGATGTAAGGTATGTTACACAATATTGAATAATATTTTGCATTTTTTAAAATCACACGACTACTATCTGATTCCATCATGGTTTAACAAATACATGTAACACTTGATAATTGTTTTAAAATTTTTGTATGACTATTTGGTTACACACAAAAATTAAAATGGTTACTTTTGTATGAAGGTTTATCAACTGCATTTTTTTATTGATGTAAGGTAACCGAGATTGTGTTACACAATATTGAATAATATTTTGTATTTTTTTCTTCTTACATTAAGTAAGAGGAAAATCACACGACTACTCTCTAATTCCATCATGGTTTAACAAGATAAAGAAAACAAATACATGCAACACTTGGTAACTGTTCTAATTTTTTTTATGACTATTTGGTTACCCACATAAACTAAAACGGTTACCTTTGTATGAATGTTTGGTTACCAACTGCGCCTTTTTATTGATGTAAGGTAACCGAGATTGTGTTACACAATATTGAATAATATTTTATATTTTTTTCATTAAGTAAGAGGAAAATCACACGACTACTCTCTGATTTCATCATGGTTTAACAAGATAAAGAAAATAAATACATGTAACACTTGGTAACTGTTCTGAATTATTTTTATGACTCTTTGGTTACCTTTGTATGAGGGTTTGGTTACCAACTACATAATATACATAATGCATGACTACTCGGATTTGACATGCAATTCAAATTGTCACAGCGGAGAGAAACAACCGGGAACAGTTACATAATTACAAAACTGATTTGCCACATCAGCAACCCATTAAAACACCCAACTAAATTAAAGGGATACCAAATGCACTAATTTTGTAAATAAAATATTAAAAATATATTAATTCTGTAAATATTTTCTGAATGCACTTTTGTTGTAATTTTTTTAAAAATGTACTAGAAAGTGTCATTGTTCATTATTTATAAAAATTTGTGCAGGTTCTAAGGCGTCGGCAGTAGCATACAGCGTTTCCATTCTTGCTAAGCGGCCTTGAGACGCCGAAGAGAGGTGAGAGCCCCGTCGTGCCCGGACCCTGTCGCACCACAAGGCGCTATCTACTAGTCGGATTGTTTGGGAATGTATTATGATTAATCATGACTTGTGTTATTTAATGTAAAACTTCTTTCTTCTTTTTTTGGTTGTTCAGAATTTTTATTTCTTTATGCATATATTTTTTTTATTACATGAATCTTGAACCTAATGTTATAAACAAAATATAACATACAAACCGCAGACTGGAGTATAAAAATAATAAAATGTAGATGTTAGAAGTTGCAACCAGCGTTATTAAATTTGGACCTACCCGTCGGTTCTATCGGTAAAAAATCGGAATTGGTTGGTTCTTCAATCTGGTTCAACTCAATTTTATTGAATTGATCAAAAATTAGTTGATTTGGTTGACCACCGGTCCAACTGGTAAAACCGGTTAATTGACCCAATAAACCGATTTTTAATTTTATTTTTATTTTTGTGTACAAAAAAGTTTTAATATAAAAATTAAGGGTTAATTGCAAATTAAACCCAAAAGTATACATCATTTTACCATTCGTACCCCAATTTTTAAACGATCACATCCCGCTACCCAAAGTACACATAAGTAAGCATAAGTGACCCTTTTATGATTTCCGGCCAAAAAAATGACCAAAATTGCCACGTGTTCTTGTGGTCTATGTATAATACGGATTTGATCAAATTTTTATACAGTTGACTATATAAAACCTTAATATCTACTAATACAAGTTGATTTCCTGATAAAACATTTGAAAACTTGATTAATTAGATTAAGTAATACATTTATATTTACTAAGATAATAAATTACAAATTTACAAATCTAATTTTGTTTTCTCTTTCCTCTTTTTCCCCATTTTCATCATCTTCCCCATTATTATGGAACTCACCAAAAATTTAAAAATTCAAAATACCCGAATCATTTATCCTCTTCCCTTGTAACCATTCATGAAGCTCGAAAATCTCAAACTAAAAACCCCAATTCGTTTATCATCTTCAAAATTTTGTTAAATCTCAAACTCACTTCATTTTCTCTCTCTAAGAGGAAGAACCAAAAACCCAAACTCAAACCCAGAATTTTAGAAATCTCATGAGCAGAGGAAGAACCAAAAACCCAAACCCATATCTTTATCCTCATCCCAAAATTCAGATCTGCCATGGGAGATGAGCGTCGGAGGTTGGCAGTGTTGGAATCTAAATTTTCCTCGCGTGTTTGGAGTTAACGATGTGAATCTGTATAAATCTTCCATCGACGTTTCAAATGGATTCCATGTATGATTCTGTATAAATCCCAAAATTCAGATATGCAATTATGGGGAAGGAAATGGATTCAGTTCCCTTCAAATCCAATTTGGTAGAAATCTGTAACTTTTCTTTTCAGTCCTCGTCTTCCCCAAATTGGGTTTTAGCCTTTTTTTTTTATTTTATTATTCTAAGTTGGATTGGATTGTACTGATATTGGTTTTGATTTATTTTTTTATTTTATTATTTGATCTGCAATATTTTGGTGTTGTATTACTTAATTTTGTTTAGTTCTTATGTATTTCTCCAAATTGGAATTTATCCTTTTATTTTTTTTTAGTTTAATATTCTAGGTTGGATTGGATTGTACTGATATTGGTTTTGATTTGTTTTTATTTTATTATTTGATCTGCAATATTTTGGTGTTGTATTACTTAATTTTGTTTAGTTCTTATGTATTTCTCCAAATTGGGTTATTATTATATAATTTAATTAATTAGTTGCTATTTCAATAAGTCAACTACTACTAATATACATTCAAGGTGTATTTAACATGTATTTCTACAACTTTAATAAGTTAACTATAATATTTATACGGTCAACTATTGATGAATGGGGAATACACCCATGAATTGGATACATTTTAAACTTAAATTGGTGTTGTTCTCACATCTTTTAGATGAGTTTTTATTATGTTTCGTGTTTATTTTGCAGATTGAGACGGAGCAGGGACAAATTGGGAATTTTAGCATACTAGTGGCACAATCGTAAATAAACTGAAGACAAGCGTCGGGGCGCTATGGTTTGAGATAATCTCAGCGCCGGGGCGCTGAGGTTTGACCGGGCGTTGACCAAGGCGTGCGTGGATTGCAGAAGTTGACTAGGGATTGGACTTTGTCTAGAGAAGGAGTATTAAAGGAGCAGTTAGCTGATAAATTAGGGAATATTCATTCATGCGCTGAAGAATAATCAAGGATTAGCAGGAGATTGTGGAGTAGAATTCCAATTGAAGATTGAAACTTGGGAGATCTTCTTTTAGAGTTTCTTCTTCTTCTTATTTTTAATTGTGTAATTCTTTGAAGATGATTTTCATGAGATTGTTGGTTTTAATTTTCGTTATGAACTAATTCGTTTATTAAGACTATAAATTGAACCTTTTATGTCTATGAATTAATTGTCTAATTTATTCCAATTATTTATGTCAAGGTGAATTGTTTATCATGTCTTGTGCGTTTTTGATTAATTATTTGGCCAGTAATTATCGTGTTACTCTAGAAGGATTCAGGAGATGAAACCTAGGGTTGAAACTGGACATGATAACATGTATGCTTAATTATTTGAATGAGACGAATAATTATGGTCGTGAATTGAATAGGAATATCTGTTCACTGCATGTAACAAATTGGGAATTGGAACTTAACGGATTTGGTTTAATTATTCTACATAGGAATATCGCAGGATTTATTGAATTGAATAAAAGTTATCGGTTCACTTGGGAAAGGGCTTTTAACAATGAGAATTCCTGTTAACAATTCAGGTGGCGTAATAATTGAGATAATTGGATAATTGGTTTATAGCTCATAATTGAGGATATTGTAGTCTTGATCTTTATTTATTTGAAATTCATTTATAAAGTAATCTAGTTTATTTAGTTAATTTATTTTTCTTAATTAGAAAAATCACAATTTGCAGTTGTTTAAATAAAATTGAATTGGTATAGTACCAGTAGTTGGAGTTTATTGATTGGAATTCCCTGTGGATTCGACACTTAATTTTACCACTTTATTACTTGTTGACCGTGTACACTTGTACATATTTATTGATTGTGAAATCAACCAACAACTATATTGAAATATTAAATTGTGATGTGGCCATTTTTCGGCAAAAAAATTGATCGAAAATCTAAATAGGGTCTATCGTGGTTACTTAATGGTACTTTGGATAGCAGGATAAGAGCGTTTAAACATCGGGGTACGAATGATAAAAAAGTGTATACTTCAGGGTTTAATTTGCAATTAACCCTAAAATTAACCACCTTTAGTAATATTGTAGCTCAACTTTATTATGTTAAGTTTATAAAAAATGAGATTTTTAAAAAATTTATTAATTACTAATAATATATATTTTATATTAATGACGTCACTGGGTCAATAACGGTTCAACCACTGATTGAACCAATGACTCATTCACCCGGTACTTTTTTCAATTCAATAACCGATCCGAATATGAGAACCATGGTTTCAACTTCAATTTTCTACATTGTTGTTTGTTAGGAATTTGGATTCAATTATTCTACATAGACTCCAAATAGACTCAAAGTTGGTCCGAACCCTTATGCAATAAAACCCATAATTATTAGGGTCATTTACATAAGTATACAACAAATAGAAAGTAATTACAAGAAAAGTGCATCAACTAAATAATTACAAAAAGAATGTAATTATTACAAAAATAGTACAATTCACATTAATAAGGAAACCTAAAATCAAGGATAACTAATAATTCAAATTCAAATTCAAATCTTGTCTCTAACAACAATTTCAAATCCATGTTTCAAAATTCAAATCAAAATGAGAAAATTAAAAATAAAAAATTATGAAGGAGCTAATATTCATCATCCTCCTCTCTCACCGCCACCGCTGCCACATCGCCGCCGCCGGGAGGAGGTGGAGGCGGGAGTAGGGGAGGAGGGGAGGAGGGGAGGCGGGAGGCGGGAGGCGGGAGGATGGGGAGGCGGAAGAGGTGGAGGCGGGAGGAGGGAGGAGGGGAGGCGGGAGGCGGCCGGGAGGCGGCCGGGAGGCGGGAGGAGGGGGAGGCGTGAGGGTGGGGAGGGGTTGGACAGGAGGAGGCGGAGGGAGGAGAAGAAGAAGGGAAACAAAAATGGAGTGGGAGAAAATCGTGGGAGAGATGAGAAGAAAATTGTGGGAGAGATGGGGGAGAAAATCGTGTGCATAATTAAAGGGATAAGATTACACTCTTTTTGTAATTAAGTATTGCACTAGTATTGTAAATAAATATGGAAGTTTATTAGTTGTGTAAAATTTTTATGAGGACACTATTGTTGTAATATTTTTAAAAATGTAATAAAATATGTAATTGTCCCTAATTATTAATATGATACATACCTAGCCTATAATACTAATGTATGAAGTCTATATATTATGAGCCTACTACTGTGAAGTCTATAAATTATGGGCTCCAGGCCCAAACGGCCTCTTATTTACTTTTCTAGTTTTTACGCATTTTACGGTACATTTTCCCTATATCTCATTGGAAAATGTCATGGAGGAAAAGAAGGGGGTAAAAAATAAGGAAATTTAATTTTTTAAGTGATAGTAGGATAACTATAAATGAGGTAATTTCCTCAAATTTATTGCCATAATATTATTATAATATCATAATATTAAACTAAAAATTTATAATCGGTTAAAAATTCTGTGGACATAGAAATTAGACATGAGTGTTTTTGAATTTTACTTAATTATATTTTGACCCCCAATTGTGGGTAAAAATATAAATAGATGAAGTTTAAATACATTCACAATTTTCATATCCAATTTTTATGTCCACCTAGAAGAGCTCATAATCGATAGGAGTATATATGAAACAAAAAATATAATTACTATTCACAAATTTTATATATAGGAATATTTTGTGAAACGGAAGAAGTATGTCAGAATATAAAAGGAGAAATAATGGTGGTAGAATATTTTATTTTTTAGAAATTGATATTTTCATATGTATTTTTGATATTTTCATAGTTTTCTCCTATATGAGAATGACTGAATGACACTTCTGTCCCCCTAAGTTGTCACTCACTTTAAAAATCGTCCATAAAGTTTATTTTTCGTCACTTGCGTCCTTAAAATGGCATTTCTCTGGCGTTTCCGTTCCTCCTACCCGATTTGACCCCAACATGACCCATTTTGACCAAATTTTGACACAATCCGACGCAGTTTGACCCAACCCTAATTTTTACTATTTTAAAATAAAGTAATTATTTCAAAAATAGTTATTATTCATATATTTTTTAAAAAATATTATTAAAATAATATTATATTTAATATTTAAATATAAAAAATTATTTTTAAAAAATTATTTTTAATAATTTTAAAAAATTAAAACAATTTTTATATTTAATATTTTAATAAATAATTTTAAAATAATTTTTATTTAAAATAAAATATTTTTAAAATTTATAAAAATAAATTAATATTTTATTTAAAATAAAATAAAATATTTTAAAATTTTATAAAAATAATTAATATTTTTAAAAATAATTTTCTTTTCAAAATGAGTAAACTTTCATAAAATATAGATTCAAAAAAATTAAATAAGAAAATAAAACTTTGTTTTTTAAAAATGTAGATTTTTTTTTCAGTTTTTATGTAAAACTTTATTTTTAGAAAAAATTAATATCTTTACCATTATTATACGTATTCATAATATAAGATTTTTAAAATACAAAAAAGTAAAAGATAAATAAAAAAATTGATTTAATTTTCTTAAAAATAAATTTAAAAGCTTATAAAATTATTAATATTTTAGGATACAAAATTTGGAAAAATTTTCATTTTTAAAAAAAATGAGTAAAGTTTTATAAAATATATATTTTAAAAAGCAAAACTTTATTTTCACAAAACAAATTTTTTTAAAGATGTTTAAATTTTCATAAAAATAATTAAGATTTTAAAAAAATTAACTCTATTTTTTTGAATTTATATTTTATGAAACTTTACTCATTTTTGAAAAAAATAAAAGTTTCTAATATCTTTTCCTTAAATAATAATAATTTTAAAAATTATAATTATTTTAAATAAAAGAAATATTAATTATTTTAAAAGAATATTTTATTTTTAAATATTAAAACAATTATTATCTTATTTTAAAATATTAAATTAAAATAATATTTTAAAATAATTTAAATTATTTTTCTTTAAAATATAAAAAATAATAATAATTTTTTTTAAAATAATTTATTTTTAAATATTAAATATAATTATTATTTTAAATATATTATTTTTTAAAAAATATTAAATATAACTATTTTAAAAATAATTACTTTATTTAAAATATTAAAAATAATTATTACTTTTAAAATATTAAAAATTGGCGTTGGGTTGTATTAAAATGAAATGGAATTGAGTTGAGATCGAATCGAATAGAAGAATGTAAAACGCTAGAGAAAGTTCACTTTAAGGACCTAAGTGACGAAAAATGAACTTTAAGGACGACTTTGAAAGTGATTGGCAACTTAGAGGAACAGAAGTGTCATTCAGCCTATGAGAATAAAGCGGGTCCTACCTTCACATGAGAGGGGACCATAAAAAATATCAAAAATTTATGTAAAAATAGTATTTCCCTACCTTTTTTGACAAATCCCAAAACCAGAAAAGATTCATTCTGTGATTCGAAAAAGATTCGACTGGCATATATGACAAAGTTCAGGAATACATACTCTTATCTAAAAATAAATTCGAGTTACAAACTTTCACGAAGCAGAAAAATAAAAAGAGTAAAATACATTGACATCCCCTACAAATATTCATAATAACATTTATCATCCTTCTAATTTTTCAAGTAACAATCGGTATATCTCTAGTCTACAATATATAATATTCATTACCCCTAGTATAATTGATCAACTAATATTTAAAAATATTTTTAATATAATGTCTAATACACCCTTTAAGTTATAATGTTTAATATATCCACTAAATATAAATTTGTATTTTATAATTTTTACTTAACTTGATCTAATTAATTAAATTATGAACTTGTGCAATATATAACATAAATATCAAAAATAATAAATATTCATTTTATCAGAAAATAAAATTATACACTTTTTGCTAATAAAATTTTTCAAAAATTAAAATTTACGTAATATATATTTAATTATATTTTTTGTAATTAAAAAGTAAAATTTTAATACACATAAAGAATACAAATTAATGCAAAAAAAATTATAAATATTTTTCTCAAATATTAAAAAGTACTCCCTCCGTTCCAGGATAAAAGTCCTGATGGACTTTTCACGCATATTAAGAGGGTGAATGAAATGATAAAATTGCCTATAATAATGTCATTAAATATGGAGAGAGAATTAGAATAAAAAAAGTATGAGGTATTTAATGCTACGGGTATAATAGGAAAATATGTGTAAAAGTTTGGTTATTAAAGAAAAATAGACATTTAACCTGAGACTACCCAAAATAGTAATAAGAACTTTTATCCTGGGACGGAGGGAGTATTATTTTAACAAATCTTATTATTCATATAAAAAGTATTAAACTAAACATAAGTCACACTTAAACATAATTGTTTGCAGTAAAAATAAAAAATGTTGTTACTCAAAAAAAAGAAAAAATATATTAAAAGAAACATCTTTTTACGAGATAGATGTAGTAGTAAATATTTTTATATTTTCTTTTATTCAAAGATTGCACAAAAACAACACCAAACTGTAGTAAAAAAAAATATAATCAAAATCATAAACATTCTAAATTTTGACATATAAAATTTAATATATAAAAATCATAATATGAAACTAAGAATTCAAATAATAATTTTTGGTGTTAAATACCAAAAACTAAACTATCAACATACTCAATCACTTTAATTAGAACAACTCAATTAATAATTTAATTTAAAATTCATAATATTTGTATCACTTATCCAAAAATATGTGTTAATTAACTAAATTTGTTTTTTAATAAGTTACCAACAATTTGAATGAGATAATCTTAATTATAAATAAAATTAAAATTAAAATGTATTGTATTTAAAAAGGATAATTAAACATATATACATTATTTAGGAATTAAAATTTGATAACATACAATGGTAAATATATAACTTTATTTATTTAGTTAACCATTAAAACTTGTTAAGTTACTAGAAGTGAAGTGAGTATTAATATTATTATAGTTATCTAGAGGATGTGTCAATGTATTTTACTCAAATAAAAAATAAAAATCAATTAGAAAATTATTGTATACGATCAAATAGATACGCATCCTGCATCCAATTAGCATATTTACAACCACTTAGATAAAATTAACTTTCTATATTGAGAGAATTAAATAATTCTCACGAGATTAAAAAAAGAACCAAAAATCTAACCCTAAAAAAACAAAATTTCACAAAAAAAAAAGAAAAAAAGAAAAACAAACTCCATAAATAAGAACACATCGGTGTGGGAAAAGAGAAGTAATAATATGCCCAATAGCGTCATTTTCACGACTGATTCTGAAAAAATTGTTTGGAATCTTTCTAACAAAACAACAATGTTTTAGATAGACGTAATAAAGATGAACGTGGAATTGTCCTCACCACTTAACATGCTTGTTGGTTTTTGATTTTATAATGTTTTGAATGATGACTAATTTAAGTATATTAGACATGTGCATGATTCATGGTTTGTTATAATATTATAATTAATATGCATGGATTATGGGTATAAATAGTTTATAATATTATAATTAATATGCATGAGTTATGGTTATTACATGTTTCAAATTTGATTTAGAGGTTATTAAGGAAGATTTGAATTGGAGTTTATTAAGGTATGTTGGTATTTATAATTTTAATAATGTCATATATTATGGTCTTTTTTTATTAACTCCAGCTGGCCCAAATTGGCTCTTCTATTTCATCAAAGTTTTTCGTGGGTGCTCATTTAATTAAGGTTGTTATCTTGCTTAATGGAGCCCACATTAGTTAGTAGTCTATTTTGAAAAGGAGTCCTACTGAAGCTTTTGAGTATTATCTTTATTTATCTCCTTTTGTTCCGGTTTAACACAGTTGATTGTGGGTAGAGTTTATCTCCTTTATTTCAGCTCTGCAAAATCAAATAGTTGGTGCATATCCGCGTAATATCTCTCTTGTGATTCAAAGCTGCTGAAATTATGGGAGGTGTCTAACGGGTCTGAGAAATCTTAGCATATAGCCGTTGCTCCTTATTCGTTATATAAATCTCTTCTCTTCGGCTATTAAAAGACACGATAGAGAACGAGCAATCAAGTTGAGATATTACATCAAAGCTTATCAACTGTTTTTATTCCAGTCATTTATTCTTATCGTTTTATCCTTGTGTGCTGGAAATATTATTCATTGTAAATCAAAGTATTCAAGCATAGCTTTGGCTTGAGGTTTTCGGGTTTAGTTAGTATGTTCATAGAAGGCTCAAGGGTCTCAGACGTGAGAAGAGGTGCAGTGGTGCACAAGTTGCAGAGGTGCAAAAAGGGGGCATAGGTGTCCAACATCAGAATTGAGGCTTCTTTGTAACAGGGAGTTCTTTTTATTGTATTTAATTGAATATTAAGTTTAATAAAAAGAGTCTCCAATCCTAGTTGGGATTGGACGTGGATTAGGCCATTAGATTATAGGATAGGGGCTGAACCACGTAAAAATCTTGGTGTGATTTTTACTTCTGTTTACTTCACGTTCTGCACTTTTTGTTATTCATACCACTAATCCAGACACTAAAAGCGCATGTGCGTAGTATTCAATTATACTGCTATGTAAAATTTCAAAAAGTTTTCACCGCTTATCACTTTTAAGCTTAAACACCTATTCACCCCCCCTCAGGTGTGTGCATATACATAGAATTACATTTGGTATCAAAGCAAGGCTCTACTAATATTGATCGTTGCAGGTCGTAGGGGAAGATCCTATGGCACACCTAAACTTTCAAGAAGGTCAGTCCACAAGTAGGCCACCGCTGTTGCTCGGAAGTGAGAACTTCAACTTTTGGAAGTTCAGAATGAAGATCTATTTGAACCGTGACCCATGGGAATGGTGGGTAGTCGAAAATGGACCAGTCATTCCGCGACATGATTCCAAGGCTATGAATACACTTTTAAGTGGCATGGTTCAGTCGGAGATAGATAAGATCTCTTCTTGTACTACGGCTAAGGAAATTTGGGACACAATCATCATGAGCCATGAAGGAACTACTAAAGTGAAGGAGGTCAAACTGAGCATCTTAATGCACGAATATGAACTATTCAAATTGGAGAAAACTGAATCAATTAGAGATGCCCAAGCAAGATTCCTTACTCTAATGAATTCTCTAAGCATGCTCGGATGAAAGATTGATCAAAAGGAAATCAACCGAAAGCTTCTCAGAGTCATGCCAAAGCGATTCGCTCCAAAGGTTACTACACTTCAAGACTCAGTCACAATTAGCACAATGGAAACTCTTACCTTATTTGGAGAACTTGAAGAGTTTGAAAACCAATTAAAATTGTACGATGAAGAAGATGAGGCACCTAAGAAGAAGACCTTGTCTCTACAAGCTGAAAGCTACATAGAAGGCAATAATGAAGATTTTGATGAAGAAATTGAAATGCTCTCAAGAAAACTTGAGAGACTATTTCAAAGAAAGAAACAAAGGAAGAATCAAGAAGGCATCTCAACTCCAAGGAACAAGTCCAAAACAGAACAAGATGAAGAAATTGACCAATTATGTTTCATGGGACTAGAAGACGATGATCAACTTGAGGTAACGAATTTTTATGAAAATTTTGAAATATTCACATCTGATTATCTTGCTTTACAAAATGAAAATCAAAGGCTTAAAAAGAAAACTGCTTATTTTAAGAACTGCGTAAATGAGCTAATGAATGAAGTTGAGTCACTTATTGAAGAAAGAAAAGAAAATGAATATCTTAAAAATGAAAATCAAAGTTTAAAAGAAAAATTGAAAATGAGAGATGTATGCATAGATGCTTTTAATGATGGAAAATTATGAATATGCAACATGATGATAATGTAATAAATGCAGAAATAGCATCTTTAAAAAATGATCTTGCTAAATTTGTGCAAGGAGAAGAGAACCTAAATGTTATGTTAGGGGCACAAAGGTCCAGTCTTGATAAACAAGGGATTAGGTATAATCCTATTAAAAATGTGAAAAATAGGACTAATAATAATATTAGAATGATTAATAGTAAATCAAGGCATAAACCACTTTATTGTTCACCGTTTGTTACTTGTAAAAAATGTGGTTTTAAAGGTCATTTTGATTCTAATTGTAATAAAATTAGAATAAAACAAATTTGGGTAAAGAAATGTGATTTATATGCTACTAACCCAAATGGATCCAAGAAAATTTGGGTACCAAAAAGGTAGAGAAGATTTGTCTATTTTATAGATATCTCAAGGTCACAATGGAGACGAATGATACTTTACTTTGAGAGACTACACTAAGGAGCTCAACTATCAAGTTATTATAGTTAACAAATCGCAAAGGTATGATCATTTTGTTTACTTGTTATATGTGGTTTTGTTATAAACTTGCTCCAATGATATTCTTTATCTTTGCACTTATTCTTTTTTTTTATTTGGCAAATGGGGTGAGATAACTAACTTCAACTAAATTGATATGAATTATTTTTTGTTGATGACAAAGGGGGAGAGATATAACTTGATGATTTATTTCTTTTTGATAATGACAAAGGGGGAGAGATATTTGGGTATATTTAACTTGGTTTGAATTGGTATTCATGTTGATATTGAGATACTATATTATGCTGGAATATGCAATGATGGTTATTTGGATAAAGTAATTTTCTTTTGCTCCTTAATATGCATAAATTTAGGGGGAGCCATATACTTAGGGGGAGCATGTTGGTGCATAAATTGTCATCATCAAAAAGGGAGAGAATGTTGGTTTTTGATTTTATGATATTTTGAATGATGACTAATTTAAGTATATTAGACATGTGCATGGTTTATGGTTTTTTATAATATTATAATTAATATGCATGGATTATGGGTATAAATACTTTATAATATTATAATTAATATGCATGAGTTATGGTTATTACATGTTTCAAATTTGATTTAGAGGTTATTAAGGAAGATTTGATTTAGAGGTTATTAAGGAAGATTTGAATTGGAGTTTATTAAGGTATGTTGGAATTTATAATTTTAATAATGTCATATATTATGGTCTTTTGTTATTAACTCCAGCTGGCCCAAATTGGCTCTTCTATTTCATCAAAGTTTTTCGTGGGTGCTTATTTAATTAAAATTTATTATCTTGCTTAGTGGAGCCCACATTAGTTAGTAGTCTATTTTGAAAAGGAGTCCTACTGAAGCTTTTGAGTATTATCTTTATTTATCTCCTTTTGTTCCGGTTTAACACAGTTGATTGTGGGTAGAGTTTATCTCCTTTATTTCAGCTTTGCAAAATCAAATAGCTGGTGCATATCCGCGTAATATCTCTCTTGTGATTCAAAGCTGCTGAAATTATGGGAGGTGTCTAACGGGTCTGAGAAATCTTAGCATATAGTCGTTGCTCCTTATTCGTTATATAAATCTCTTCTCTTCGGCTATTAAGAGACACAACAGAGAACGAGCAATCAAGTTGAGATATTACATCAAAGCTTATCAACTGTTTTTATTCCAGTCATTTATTCTTATCGTTTTATCCTTGTGTGCTGGAAATATTATTCATTGTAAATCAAATTATTCAAGCATAGCTTTGGCTTGAGGTTTTCGGGTTTAGTTAGTCTGTTCATAGAAGGCTCAAGGGTCTCAGAGGTGAGAAGAGGTGAAGTGGTGCACAGAGGTGCAAAAAGGGGGCATAGGTGTCCAACATCAGAATTGAGGCTTCTTTGTAACAGGGAGTTCTTTTTATTGTATTTAATTGAATATTAAGTTTAATAAAAAGAGTCTCCAATCCTAGTTGGGATTGGACGTGGATTAGGCCACTAGATTAGAGGATAGGGGTTGAACCACGTAAAAATCTTGGTGTGATTTTTACTTCTGTTTATCTCTTTAATTGTCATTCATGTTCTGCACTTTTTGTTATTCACGCCACTAATCCATACACTAAAGCAGAGGCATGAAGCGTAATGCCTAATTATACTGATTGCAGTGAAAATTTCAAAAAATTTTCACCGTTTATCACTTTTAGCTTAAACACCTATTCACCCCCCCCTCTAGGTGTGCACATACATAGAATTACAATGCTCTCATCACTCTTTTCTTACTTTTCCTATAAACGCCTTTAAACCCCCCACACCCATGGATTCCCCAATCTTTCTAAATATTCCACTACTTTGTTCATATTTTGGGATGAAAATGTAAATAGAAACTAGTTTGAAATCGGTCGAATGGCATCCAATCGCCAATTAGTCGATTTTTATCCAAATCGTTGACCTCGTTAGTATGATTTTGGAGTTGTCGGTGCACCATATTGTTTCTTGAACCGACAGTGCACCGATCCTTAAATTGCTCTATATATACTTACTAGCCGTACTACCCGTGCCTCCGGCACTACGTACGAAGGGGAGGAGAGATTGTCGGCGCTAGAGGAATGTAGGAGGTAGGAGGCAGAAGGCGAGCTCAGGATGAAGAAGAATGGAGGAAGATTTGAGAGTGAGAGAAATCAATTTTTTTATCTTTTGAAGTTAAAGAGGATATAACGGACGGTGAGATTTATCTCAAACTTTAGACGGTTCTGATCGTTTATTAGGGTGAGCGGGAAATTTAAAAATAATTGTATTTTGTTAATTAGATTTATTCTAATTATATCTCTATATTTTATATAGTATTACATATATATATGTATGGAATCATAGAACTACTCAAACATATATTTTTATTATTTTTTATTTTTATATTAAAAGTTAATTTATGAATATTTTTATATATAGTTCATATATATTAAATGATAATTTAATCTTAATTTTAATTGAACATATATATATATATATATATATATATTCCTATATTACTTGTTAAAATTTATCGTGCTATTTTAATGAATGTTATTGTAATTTATGTTGTAAGAATATTAAACTAATTTAATAAAAATTAAGTCAATAGTATTTTTAATTTTTCTCCGGTGAAAGTCGATGCACAACGGTTCAAAATATAAACCGCTTGGTGCGATTTTGGTATAAATTTTTTTATCTTGAACCGTTATTTGTGACAACCGGAATTTTTAGAAATTATTTAAATAAGAATTTAATAAATAAAATTCTTATTATAAAATGCTTTGAGTTTGAGTATGTATATATATGTATTATATATTGTGAAATATGTGATTTGGTGTTAAGAGAATTATATATTCATGTATTGTAAAAAAGAGGTTTAATAGTTAATTAAACTATTGAAGAAATTAAATGAAATTGTTATGAAAATGAAATTAATCGAGTAATATTAGTTAATTTGATTAAGTTAAAATTATATTATGAGAGAATATAATTTAATTATTATTGTGACGATGAAAATTATTATGAATTAAGTTTTATAAATAATGTGAGTGATTCACTTAATTAAAATAGTGAAATAATGTGAATATATTTGTTTTAATAAATGGGAGATTAATATATATATTACATATAAATGTAATATGTTAATGTAGTAAGATTGTGAGTTTCAGTAAATAGTTAAAAATATTTATGGGATTGGATAAACATTTTTATTGGAATAATTATGGAATTGAATAAATATTCAATGGAGACTATTAAGAAAATATTCTAATTTAATTAAATAATTAAATTAAAAAGGTAATGATTTGTTAAATAAATTGGAGTTATATTTGTTAAATAATTTAATTAAATTAGATGTGACATTTGTAAACTATATAATAAGTGAATAATTAAAATAAATTAAAAAGACTTCTATAGTGTGCTAGCTAAACAAGGTCCTATGACCCTTGGTGGTTTGTGACTGCTGAGACCCATGTTTTTTTTAACGGAAGCCATGTTCCATCAATTTATTTTTTTAGGCTTATTTTTGTTAAGCTTGAGAATAGGGAAAATAGAGAAAAATGGAGAATTGAAAGAAAAAAGAAATTCTACGAGTTTGATAAGAAGTTTGGAAGAATCAAGGAAGAAAAAGAAGGGTGACCAAAGCTTGTCAATTATCTACTATTCTAAGAATTGAAGGTAATAATCTTGCCCTAGAACTCTAGTTTATGTTTTCTTGAGTTCTTCATCAAAAATGGATTTTTATGATTAATTTGTTAAGGAATCTATAATATAGGTTCGTGGGGATGTATAATCTAGTCTATGTTGTTTATAAGTGAGTTTTTAGTAATCAAATATATGAAACGTGTTAAAGATGAAAATTTCGAGTTTTGGTTGAAAATGTACATTTTGGCTTATGTTGGAGTCAAAATTGAAGGTTAATTCATGGATATAACTTTAAATTGATAGTAGATGTTGTTAATACATTGAAAAACAAAAACACTGAAAGTTAAATGGATTAATTTGGTTAAAAATCGAGTTCGTAGTGATTGATTACGCTAAATTTGTCAAAGTATGTAAAATTGATATGAACTTTGAAAAATAGGTCATTAGAATGGTTGTTAATGTGTTTGGAAGGTGTTGATTTTTCGCTATTTTGTAGTTCTATGAATTACGAATCCATAGAATCAAAAATAGAATAATTTGAATGTGTATAATTCAGGTTATGAAGATCGAAAGGGAAAAGAGTCAAAAATTCGTGAAACAAAACAACTTGAGCAACCCATTCTCGCTTTCTTGAATCGCTGCAGTACGCCTCCCCAAGGCTATTTGGGGCACTTCAAATATTTGGAATAAGTAAGCTAGACATATACATGGTTTTTGATCTCCTATAGTAAAATGGCCTATATATAACCTTTTCATACGAACTCCGATTAAGTAGATTCAGGATGATTCAAAAAGATAACGAGTAGATCTACAACTTTTGTTCTTTAAGTTTTTCGATTTGAGGTTGTTAGAAGGGATAAAAATGCACATCTTTGAGACAGATGTGTATTCGGAGACAATCGGAGGGCGTTGGGCATGCACGTATGCAAGTGAAGTGCTTCTGACGATAAAAGATGTTGTTCTAAGTTATAAGACTTGAAAATTATAAAATACAATAATATTTAACATTAATCAATAATATAGTAGACAAGTTGTACGAGCATACGATACATACGCAAGGGAGGCGAATCGGACGTGTGACGTATGAACATTGAAACACCATGTAAAGTGGTAATGAATATAAAAAGTGTTTCGGATCAAATGAAATAAATATTATAAGATGTGTAATGAGGTTAATATAAACCATTAAGGAAGACATTATGAAGCATGAGATGAATATTAACTCAATCAATTTTTAATGAATGTAAGTCACATAATGTAACACGGTGGAAAGCTTTAAGAACTTAACTAAATGTTAAATAACAATTGAGAGAAATATTTTAAGTCATGAAGTGAAGGTTAACTTAATTAATGTTAACAAATATTATACATCTGATATGATATAATGACAAGCTATGACGACTTAACCGAATGTTAGGTGTCAATTTAAAGGGTACATAATGCGGCGTATGATAAGGTTTAACATAATTAAACCGAATGGACAATAAAGATTCCTAGAAAGTCTTCAACAAATAAATTGAACATTGTGTATCAAACCTAAAGAAGGTGATCATAGGTTGTAAAATAGAGTTACTTAAATGACTACTAAGTGTTGCTATGTGACTAATATATAATTGATGTGTATGATAATATGTTGTGTAGGATTCATGAAGTGCAGATAACTATAAGTTGCTTTCGGTTATTGGTAATCTATGAGTCAGGCAAGTCTTTCAGTTCCTATTTGCTATGTGAATTTGATGATGAACTATTTTAAATCTGTATTGAAAAGAGCATGAAGTATTATATATGTTGCAAGTATGAAACATTAAAGTCAATTTATGACTACGTTGATTGAGTAAATAATGTTGATTGAGTAAGGAACTCAATCTTTATACTTGTTATGTGAACTGAAACATGTATGATTATGAGATATATGTTGAACATGTTATTATGTGCTACGTGATGCATGAAAACTGTTAAATTTGCTGGGCTGTCGAGCTCAACCTTGCAAATAACCATTTTTGCAAGCTAAGGGTTCAAGGTAACGTTATGTGCTACTTGAATGACGTGAATCAGATATAATACATGAAGATTAAATATTTTAGCTAAAGTTGTTATTCCTTTAAACCGTGTTTATTAATATTCTGGAGATGTACTTAATGGTTTATGATATTTATTTTATGTTGAGTTGTAAGGCTTGAGTTATCCGAAGTATAAAGGATACTGAATTGGGATGTAAGGTTTTATATAATAACTTTGATGAAGTGAATCATGAAAATAAATTTGATTCAAAGATATGTGAATGATAAAGGTTGTGATTCAGAGAAGTTAATAAAGAAAGAAGATAGAAAAGTTTAAATTATTTCGTATTTTATTAATTGTAGCATCGAATAATGATGTAAAGTTAGAATAATGTTGTATTAATAACGATCGAGGTTGAGAGTTGAATTGTATGAATTTTGAGATCATTACATTATCGATGCAATGTGGTGTAGTTTAGTTCAAGATTTTAAAAGACCGGTGTGATTCTAATTTATTAAAAAATTAGAATTGCACCATTGTCATCCCTATTCATACTGTAATTGGGTCAAAAAAATTATAAAGGGAGTAAATGAACAAATTGAACTCCAATTGAATTATTTTGCATGGTTTTGTTATTATCTTCTATTTTACTTTTGAAAATATAACTACCATTTCTAGTTTCATTTATATTTAGATGAGTTCATGTAGTAATTTTGATTTCACTTTATCGTAAGTATGTAGATTTAGAAAGTATGTATTTTTTATATAATTATTGTTTTAAAGAATTCATAATCACATGTACACTTAATTCATTTTTAATAGAAAAAAGTAACTTTAATTTTGAGGTCGCCAGACAAATTTTGAGAGTTTGGTGTCAAAGCAAGCATTTATTTTTTTAAAATAAACATAAAAAAAAGATAAAATATAAATACATAAAAAGTGAATACAAAATATGTGTCTTAATATGGTTGGCCGATAATGTATTACATGGACGAGGGAGGCCACCCTAAAAAAATTGATTTTTTTATAGACTAAAAGACAATTTGCACCCCAAACTTTACATCCATGTTGACTTTTGCACCCCAAACCAAAAAAGGTGTCTAAGTATACCCCAAATTTCAATTATACGTAACAAAAAACACACTTTCTTCACTTAACCAGTCAAAAGTGACCGGTTAAGGCTGTAATGTTTATTACAGAGGGGTAAGATTGGTACTTTACATTTATTTTACACAATCCCCTTCTCTCTCTCTTTGTTAAATCCATAGCAGTGTCTGATTATAAAAATTAACACCAAGATTCACTTATAAGAGGATGAACATTAGGACTATCAGTTATTTTGGCCAAAGGAAAAACATCTAAACTTGTATAATAACCTTTGTATATATCGAAGAGTTAAGATGTCATCCAAATGGAACATAACCTGGCAGTTTTCTCAAAACTAAGAAATGCAAAAGGTCTGCAGTATGAAATTTGCACAAATCATAAAATCCTTTGAAGTGAGCAAACATGGGATTTCATAAAGACGCATTAACTTCAATTGTATGTTAAAAAGACAAGAACCCATAATTATCACCATATTATTATAATTCATAAGTCTTCCTCCCCATCACCATTATTGAACTCAAGCCACTTCTTTGACTTGCAATACTTGATCAAAAAATACCATCCAATTGTCGCTAAAGTCATCAACCCACTGATCAAATAAATAATCTTTGTAGCGATTGCCATTATCAGCACCAGAAACCCAGAAGGAATTAAGCACATAATCACCAGCCCTGGAAGCCTCATCAAAACTCGATACGACCGCTTTATTACTGTAAACTTTCTCCTCAACCAAACAAAAGAATCAAATTCCAACAACATACCCAAACTATACAAAAAATTAGCTGAACCAATTATATCAGTAAATTCCATATAGGAAACCCCCAATGTGATCACAGTAGCTAATAGTATCCCCACCCATGGAGTATTAAACCATTTCGATCTTAACCCAAAAAATTTAGGCAAAAATCTCAAATCTGCCATTTTTTGGGATGAATATTGGGGATTGCTATAAGGGACATGACGATAAAGGGGAGGAGAGAGACTATACCGAGGAAAACAGTGACACATAGATCCACAATCGTGTATAATTTGAAATGGGTTTTTGATGAGCTTCCATGCCCATGAACAGTGACTGCAGTTTGGGAGACTTGGAGGGGGGAAAGGTTTGGTTAGGAAAGGCGAGAGCAAGATGAGTCAGAGACTCAAAATGGAGAGGCAAAGAGATTGATGGAGAGATTGGGAATGGAAAAGAAAGAGTTTTTAGGAGAAATGCAATTATGCTGCTGATGAAGAGAAGTGGTGGGGGGTTGAGGGGAGAGAAGGAGAGAGGTGGAGTTGGGTTCAGAATGGAGGAGAGAGTGAGGATGATGATGAATTGGAGAAGATAAGAAGGAAAATACTTAAACACCCTTCAGATCCACACGTGTTTCTTAGTCGGTTACTTTTGACCGGTTAAGTGAAGAAAGTATACTTTTTGTTACATGTAATTGAAATTTGGAGTGTACTTAGACACCTTTTTCGATTTGGGGTGCAAAAGTCAACATGGGTGTAAAGTTTGGAGTGCAAATTGTCTTTTAGTCTTTTTTAAACTATAAAGTTTGATATTTTTACTTTAGCCCCTCAAGATTTATTAAAAAAATAAATTATATATAAGACAAAAAGGGAAGTGACAGCTACTTCATGAAAAAACATGAGGTAACTCTCAAAACGACGTCGTTTTGCATAATTGAATACACTCCTTCTCATGTTATGTACAAAAGGGTATTTTTATAATTTTTCAAAATATTATTATTATAAAGCAATATCTCATGTAAAAACGTGAGGTAACCTTCACATCCCGTGTCATATATAATACTATTCGAAAAATTATAAGAAACTATTAGTTTTGTACCAAATGTAAGAGTTATTTCTGTAAGTCAATTCAAAATATGGACCAATTCCTATAAATCACCCTTCTCATTTTTTTAGTATCATTATAAAATTATCGAAATTTATAGTCTCTCTTTGTCCCAGTTTGTGTACTATATAGGTACATATATACTACAATACATAGAGATATTATTTCACCTAAAAAGTATAAAATTGTTCATAAAATATGGACAAAAAGTGGTGCCTCTTGACCTTAAATTATGGTTATTGATAATGTTATATCAATATTTATGTTGTTAGAACTTATGCATTTGACGACACTTTTATATTTATTTTAATAATATTTTAAATTTTAACTAATATTTATTATTTTGACAATATAATTATTATTCTAACATCAATAATTAAATTATTTATCATGTAAGACCCCAACTTTTTATGAATAAAGATTTGATTTTCTCTAAATATTATTTTGAAAAATAAGATGTGATTTGATATAATGCTATAGTTATGGGTGATATGTGCAAATTTTTCAAAGTAAGCAAGTTGTCATAAAATATTCGTTTGGTCGAGGAATATTCTTTCTATCGGGAAATATTCGTACGACAACATAATTATTGGTGGACCCCATAACGGAATGATTGTCGGATTTAAAAAGTGACAAATAACCTTTTTATAAAAATAACGGTAAAACTTTTACCGTTAACTGTTGAAATACCCGGTGATAAAAGTAATGCGATGTCTGGCGTGGTTGCTTACAAGAATACACACCAGTATTACATAATACCTCTGATTATTGATTCTTACGTAAGAAGTCACTCAGTTTCATTTAATAATTGTCATAGTAGTTGCTGCATAGTATCTCGTATTATTGATTCAATTATGGTCACAGTATCTTATATTATAAATTGAGACGACATAATTATTCATATTATTATTTGCATTATTGACAATGTCTAGAAAGTTCTGTCGAGGAAAGGGGTTAGGTTATTTAATTGTGCGCCAATAAGAAGAAATTCTTATCAGAAAGCTCCCTCTTTCTTGGTAACGATCTGGTTGTCAATATTGTGAGTTATAATATTAATGAAGAATAATTGTTGAAAGACCGTGTTGATTAAAAATAAGAATAATAATTGATGAGTGGAAGATGTTTGTTCAATTATTATTTTTAATTGGTATTTGTTCTATTTGATTTTGGAAGATGCGAATTGATTTACGGAGGGGTGGCCCTCAATTACCTTCAAATAAGGTATATGTTTTTATTTTGATTTGGCAGACATTATTTTCAAGGAATGAATCTTATTGGCCAAATTTTCTAATGATGCAATTACTATTCAATAACTTATGAATGAGGGTGCTCCCTCATTGGTCTATATATCTAAATTGGTATACTGATAATCTTTTCTCATTGGCTAAAACTTTCAAAAGAGAATGCTGATAAGTTGAAACCCGTGAACTTCGTTCGAAATTTTTTTTGTGCGTCCGTAATTATTTTTAAATAGTGCCTTGTCAGTCTCCTATAAATAAGATTCGTAGTTAAGAAATGAAAATCACATCAGAATCAGAGAATTCTTCTTCTATAATATTGTGCGTATTTCTTTCATAAGAATAATTTGAGTGTAGCTTATAGTAAAAGATTTCCTCAAGAATATCTCTGCTATACCAGTCAGATTTACTCTCCTACTAAGGAAAAGCATTTTTTTTGTAAGGGATATTATTTTCGTTCAATATTCGTAAAAATATTATTTTCTTCAATACACTATATTATGTAAGTAATATTATTTCGTTTCATATTCCTAAATCTACACTTATTTTGATAAGTATTGCTTCTATACTCCCTGAAATTAGTAGAATATCCTTGAATTTTGCGTTTCATCTAGTATCGTTTCACTAAAATATTTTTCTGAATTTTCTTATTAAATTTTAATCTTTTCATGTCGGGGTACTATTCACGGGGTTCTATTCACTCGGGTACTATTTACCCGGGGTACTATTCATAGGATACTATTCATGATAAAATTGGTTTCTTTTCTGTCCAAATTATTTTTGATACATGAATATCATTCTTGAATTTTACTCCATAATTAATTATCATGTTGACAATTTGGACATTCTTAAACTCTGGATAAATTGAATTATAAATCTTTAATATTTATCATTGATCTCACTTGATTGATTGGTATGATTATGACCAGGAATTGTATATTGGTATAATCATGACGTGTAATGTTACAGACAAATGATGTGGTGAAAGTCCTCTTTGGCCCGTAGTGCATAGATGGACAGTTGTTTGGCATGATCATGACCACTAGTGATACTAACGAATATCCTTGGCCCATAGTGCATGGATACTTCGTTGATGTGAAATATTTATTGATTTATGTTACAAAGATAAAACATTGACGATGAACTTTTAAATCATAGAAGATAGTAGACATCATGCTCTACTTGACTCTTCTAATGAATTGCTTGTTCCGCTGCAGTTGTTGATCTAAACTTGTTGTCCATTGTATTCTATCAGATTTTACAATGTTGAAGACTAAGGATAATTTATTCTACATTATCTTAGTCATAATATTCTTTATTGGGCTAGTTGAGATCACTCTTTTCTTTCATTGTTCTCTTCAGGAAATGAGAATATAGTTGGGACTAGTCGGGGAATGGAGTGATGGTCCAAGATGGTGACTATAGTTGTAAGACCCCAACTTTTATGAATAAAGATTAATTTTTCTCGAAATATATTTTTGAATATTATGGTGTGGATTTAATATAATGTTATAGTTGTGGGTATTATTTACAAATTTTGCAAAGTAAGCAAGTGGTTATATAATATTCGATTGGTCGGGGAATATTCATTTGAAAAGGGAATATTCGTACGATGGCACAATCATTGTTGGACCCCACAATGAAAGTATTGTCGTAGTTAGAAAACGACAGAATTATCTTTTTATAAAAATAATGGCTAAAATTTTATCGTTAAACTGTTGAACTACCCGGTGGTAAAAGTACAAAAATACGCGTGGTTGCATAGTAGCACACGGTATTGATTATTAATGCTTACGTGATAAGTCACTCAGTTATACTCAATTATTGCTACAGTAATTTCTGCATAATATCTCTCATATTATTGATTCAATTATTATCACAGTATCATCTGTATAATATTTATTATTATTAAATCAATAATTGAGACGACAAAGTTATTCATATTATTATTTTCAATATTGACAATGTCTAGAAGTTTTGTCAAGGAGAGGTTTGGTCACCTAATTGCGCGCCAATAATATAAGACCCCAACTTATTATAAATGAAATTGAATTTCTCTATTTATTATTTTGAAATAGTAGGGGTTGAATTGATTAATGTAGTTAGTTATGAGTAAAATGCGCAAATATTTCAAATAAGTAAGTGGTTATAAAATATTCATTATTGTCGGGGAATATTCGTTTGGTCGTGGAATATTTTTACTGTCGGGGAATATTAAATGCATTTTGAGCAAACCTTGTAATGGGCCCCCATAACTTGAAGCGATTGGATGAAGAAAATGACAAGTATAAGTTGTTTATAATTAATCTATGTAGTTATTCACAGAATTATCTTGTTGGAATACCCGTATGGTTAAAACACAAGATGTCTGGCGTTATTGCACAAGAATAACACCAGTATTGCACCAATTATTGCTTCTTACGTGAAGAAGGTACTACTCAATAATAATTACAAAGAATTACTGCTCAATATTTTATTTTATTGATTCAATAATTGCTACGTTGATATTTTATATTATTGTTGTTTTAATAATTGTCACTACACAGTATTTCCCATTATCAGATCAATGATTCATATGATTTTAATAATATTACTAGATAATATTATTGGCAATGTCTAGAAAGTTCTGTCTAAGAAGATGTTTGGTCACCTAATTGTGCGCCAGTAAGGAGAAATCCTTATTGGAAAGCTCCCTCTTTCCTGGGAATGGTCTGGTTGTCATTATTGTGATTCTGTAATATTATTTGTAAATAATTAATTATTAATTTATATGATAAGGGAAATATTTATTTATGTGGATATAATGGAGGAATTTTAAAAAGTGACAATTGTTGAAAATTGATATTTTATCTTTTCTGATAAAATAATTTATTATTATATTATAATAATATAATAATGGTGATATTTTTACAATGAATGTGTGATATATGAGTAAAAGAGGAGGAGGAGTATTTTTGTTACTAAAAATATTTAAAACATGTTTTTCATGTTTGTGGACCCCATTTCTTGACTGAAATTTGATTATAGCCTGTAAAATCGTCCATATGTGGATATCGGTCAATTTCTGTTTGGAATTTAGAAAAACTTAAACTTACAAAGTTGTAGAGAATTGAATTTCCTATGGAAGGACATAAGATTTGAAATTTTCTGATAAAAGGGATATTTATTATGAATTATTGAAGTTCCGGAATAATTGATTTTTGAAGTTTTAATTATTTTTTTTAATAAAAACATTTTTTGCAATTGAGTGGGCCCCACATGTGTTGTAAACATGCTGAATTCAGAAGTCTAAGTGGGTGTAGAAATTTTTTATATATATATTAATATTCTATTAAATTTTCTGCTTTGGTGTTCTAAGCATTTTCCTATAAATAGGTTGCTTATGTTAGAATTGAAAATCACACCAGAAACTAAAGATTTCTCTCTCTATATTATCGAGCGTATTCTTGTGAGTATTTTGATACTTTGAGTGTTGCTATACGGTGCAAGTTCCTTCAAAGACTATATCCAAAGATTCCAAATTAAGTCAATCTTGTCTTTTTGAGGTAAGGGATGTTATTTTCTTCGTAAATGATATTATTCTTCAATATCATTATGCCGAAATATTGATATATATATTATTGTGGAATTTCTACCTTTTTGTGTTGGGGTTACTATTCATGTATACGATACTATTCATGAATACGGCACTATTCACCGAAAAAATTAAAATTTTCTCTTCTTTGTCCCAGACATATATTTTGTTACTATCTTTGATTATATCCATGTTTTGATCGTTATGCTTAAGTTTTACTCCACTATGGTATATTATGGGTGTTTTGAACATGGATAAACCAAGTACTGAATCCCAAATATTTGTTCTTTTGTCTCACCGGATTCATTTTTAAAAATATTTTCATCATCCTCACCCTAAATGATGATATTATTGAATATCTTTGGCTCAGAAAGTGCAAAGATGAATGATTTCCTGATGAATATCTTTGGCCCGTAGTGCTAAGATGTACAGGTGTTGAGATGAACATGACCAACAGGTGATACAAATGAATATCTTTTGTAAGACCCCGAAATTTTTTTTTTTTAAATAAAAAAGAATTTCCTTTATTTATTATTTTGAAATAGTAAGGGTTGATTTGATTAATGTGGATAGTAAAGGGTTAAATACGCAAATATTTCAAAATAAGCAAGTGGTTATAAAATATTCATTTTTGTCGGGGAATATTCGTTTGGTCGTGGAATATTCGTACTGTCGGGGAATATTCGTACGACGGCGCAGCCATGTGTGGGCCCCATAACGGAAAGCGATTGGATGAGGAAAACGACAAAGTTTGGGTGGTTATAAATAACGGCGTAGTTGTTACCGTTAAGACTGTTGGAATACCCGGTGGTTAAAATACAGTAATACGCGTGGTTGCACAAGAGAAGACACCAGTATTGCATGCATTTGTTGAATTATTGATCCTTACGTAAGATGGCACTACTCAATAATTTTCACAAGAGTTAATTCGCTTCAATATTTTATTTTATTGATTCAATAATTGCTTTGCGTTGATATTTTATATTATTGTTGTTCAATAATTGTCATCGCACACAATTTTCCCATTATCGATCAATAATTCATATTATTTGAATAATATTATTAGATAACATTATTGGCAATGTCTAGAAAGTTCTGCTCTAAGGAGAGGTTTGGTCACCTAATTGCGGCGCCAAAGAAGGAGAGATCCTTATTGAAAGCCCCTCTTTCTGGGAACAACTTTCGTCATAAAATGTGATTCTCAGAATATTATTTGTGAATAATTAATTATTGATTCATATGATAAGGAAATATTTATTTTATATGAATATAAATGATGGATTTATTTATGTGGTTATTAATGAAGGAATTAATATTGAGGTGTTTTATCAAGATTTTATCTGATTGGAGGTATTAAAAATTAAATCGGGGTTTTGAGATATATCATGGGGTTATAATTTTTAATCCCACCGCTTGGATTGTGGTAATTTTTGGGTATGTTATACATACATAAGTTGAGTATATGTCCACAAATTTTGAACCGTTAAAATTCACGAATGATTTGTTATGAATTTTAAGAGGTGTCCGATTCTAAATCGTGGTTATAATTGATTTTGGTGGAAAATTCTAGAATTGAGTGGGCCCCACTTGTGGTTGGTGAAAAATGTGCTGAATTTTATTTCAAATGTGGTGGGTGGCAATAGTAGCGAGTAAAGCCATCGTGTAGCAGTCAAGTCAAGTCTCGCTTTAACGGCTAACATTTTCCTATAAATAGAGGGCTGTTAGAATTGAAAATCACACCGTAAACAAAGTTTTCTCTTTCTCTCTATATTATTGAGCGATTTTGTGAGTATTTAGATACTTTGAGAGTTGTTGTCAAAGATAAGTTTCATTCAAAGATCACTTGATTTTCCTTTCCTTCCAAGTAATCGATTCTTTGAGGTAAGGGATGTTATTTTCTTCTCAAATGATATTAATTCTTCAATATCATTATCTTTGAAATATTGGTTGGTACTTTTTATCAAATTTGGAACTTTTTCATGCTCTGGGTTACTATTCATGAGTTACTATTCACGAGTTACTATTCACGAGTACTATTCATGAAGCGCGTGAAGATGTTTTTTGTGTGAATTTCTATCTTTGGGTGTCGGAGTTACTATTCACGATACTGCAAGACTATTCACGATACTGAGACTATTCACTTAATACTACTATTCAATTCAATTAAAAATGAAATTTTTTTTTTTTCGCCTAAAATATCTATTCGGATACTAGCTTTGATTGTATCCATGTTTTGATCATTCTCAATTTTACACCACTATGATTATTTTTGAGGTATTATCGGACATGGATAAAACCAAGTACTGAATCCTTAATCCTTAATCCTTGTCATTTTGTTTCAATCGGATTCGTTTCTTTAAAAATATTTTCATCATCCTCGCCTTAAATGATGATATTATTGAATATCTTTGGCCCAGAGTGCAAAGATGAATGATTTCAAGAATATCTTTGGCCCAGTAGTGCAAAGATGAGCAAGTGTTTAAATGAATATGACCGATCGATGAATATCTTTGGCTTCAGAGTGCAAAGATGAGCGGTGTTTAAAATGAACATGACCGATCGATGAATATCTTTGGCCAGTAGTGCAAAGATGAGCAGTGTTTAAATGAATACATGACCGATCGATGAATATCTTTGGCCTTTAGTGCAAAGATGAACAGTGTTGAGATGAATACGACCGATTGATGAATATCTTTGGCCCAGTAGTGCAAAGATGAATATTTGATTTGAGATGAATATTGATTGATGTTACAGGATAAAATATTGATGATGGATCGTTAAATTCATAGATTATAGTAGATTTCATTCTCTACGAACTCTTCTATGAATTATTATTTCACCGCGAATATTGATCCGAAACTTGTTGTCTATCAGATTCTATCGATTTTTCCCTCGTTGGAGACTAACGATAATTTGTTGTATATTATCTTAGTCATAACATTCTTTATCGGGCTAGTTGAGCTCACCCTTTTCCTTGTTGTTCCATTTTTCTTCTCGTGAGGCGAGAATGTATGCGAGTACTAGTCGGGGTATGGAATGAAGGTTCTAGAGAGAGTTGTTTAGTAGTCCTCACCATTATTGTAAAATAATGTATCAATAAATGTGATGAGGATTTATTTGAGTATAAATATTGTCTAGAAGATAATATTTGTATTTAAACTCACAGCTTTATTGTTGTGATAATAAAGTTGTAGTTGTTTCGCACCATGTATTTGCGCACTTTAGAATGGGTTGGGTAGAATGGACCTATTTTGGGGTCGCCACAGCTGTATCGTAGCTTAGGGATATGATCTCCATGAGAGATCGGGAATAGAACTAGGAGGGAGAGACGAGTAAATCCTTTGCTAGTGTGTCCTACCTAAGCTTATTTGTTAGTTGGTCAAGATATAGGGATATTATGTGATTGATTTCCTTAATTAACCCTTGTTTTATGACAAGAATTGAGAATGTCGATCGAGAATATTAATAGTGGTGTAAATGAGACCGTGGAGATGCCTCATATTTAACAACGAGGAGAACGTGCAACAGTCGGCAATGTACCTCCCGTGAATAACACCACCGAAAGTATGATGAACGAGGGATGTTTAGAAGCTTTTTACGCTTCATGCAAAATCGATTTAGGGAGACTCGTGTTCAAAATACAGGAGAGAGATGATAGCAATTCACGGTGGTCACAAATGCAAGCAGCTTCAAAGAGTCAGGGACCACCGCACTCGGGAAAGCCAGATCCGATCACGGCCATGGAAACACGGGTCAAGCAAATTACCAAGATATTCGATGTCTTGATGTACGGAGGAACAGAAAGTTCCATTCGCTACTTTTATGTTCCGTGGTGAGGCGATTCATCGGTGGGAATCAGTGAAGCGTACCCATCCAACCGCACTCAAAGATGTCATGGGAGACGTTTCAGAAAATGCAGTTCAATGACAAGTACTTCCCCGAAAGTATTCAATATATGAAGGAAGTGGAGTTTATTAGATCGGAGCGTATAATAATATGACGGTATCCCAAAGACGAGGCGAAGTTCATGAGTTATCCAGTTTGCACCTCATTTGGTGGAGAATGAGGAACGATGACGCGGATGTTTCGAGAGGTTTGAAACCCAAGATACGCCAAGATCTCATTTCTCATAAATTTTCTCTATTCAGATGTTGTAAATGTGGCTCGATTGTTAGAGCGAGATAACGAGTACGCTCAACCGAGGGACCATAACCAGATCATACCAAAGATAGCGAATATCGTAATAACGATAACCAAAGGAGAAAGAAGAATACTGACAAAGGCGGTAACCACTCCGTGGTAATCGTGGCCATGAAAATAGAAGAAGCGAGTTGGGAGGAGATTTTAAAAGAGAGATTCAACAACGACCATGTGAAGACGCTCGGCGCCAAAGGGCAATCGGTTCCAAGGAGGAGAAAGACCATCTATCGATGTTACAAAATGCGGAAAGAGGGACATATCACCCAAATTGCCCACAACAGCTTTAAGGTATGCTATAATTGTGGAAAAGAAGGACATATCGCCGAGATCAGACGATATCGAAACCTAGTGCAATGGGGAATGGTGACTCAAAAGGATGTCCTAGAAAAGTCAAAGTCAACGGTTCTTGGAAGAGCGCTTGTCGTGGACCGGTCAAAATGCGAGAACCCGAACGGTTAGCACGGGTTAGTTAATTATAAATTCTTGCGTAAATTTATACCTTACTAGATACTCGGCTCTACCCATTCTTTTATCTCTTCGCTTGCTGCTTCAACGCTTGAACTCGACTACGGAGAAATTAGACTTTGACCTATTTATGGAGAATCATTAGAGAAACTTTCATTACATCCGTTGTTTAAAAAAAATCTTGTTTGATTCAAGTTGGCACCATTACCTTACCTCGTTGACCTTATCTCTTTAAAGATACTTGCTTTTGGGGATTGATTGTTTAACTACTCATCATGCCAAAATTGATTGCTTTTGTAAGGTCATTAGTTTTCATATTCCTAAGCAACCTCGTTATTCAACTCAAGCAATCAAACCATTGTAGTCAAACATTTTTATATCAAGCCATGAAGTCATTCGCTTATTACGGATGTCAAGTTTTCTTTGTCCATGTTATGGATTTGAATAAAGACACGCCGATTTGAATAATATTCTTGTTGTTGTTGATTTTTCCCGACGTATTTCAAAGAATTTATCGGCTTACTCCCAAAGATCGATATTTAAATTTTGTATCGACTTTGAACCCTTGTACAAAACTCATTTCTAAAATCTCATATCGAATGGCTCTATTGAACTTCGTGAGTTAAAAATTCAACTATAGAATTTGGTACCGAGCCTTTATCTTGTGACTTCCTTTGTGGAATTCACCTAAGTCGAACTCTCTAGGGGACGTTATATTCGCGCGATAGTAAATCGATAGGTGTCATTGTGACGCATATCCAAGATTGGGATATGAGTCATAACTGAGAGCAACCTAAGTCAAGAATCGAAATACGTAGCTTTCAGGCTTAGTTGGTTATTATCGAGATTCGTTGAAGGATATTCTCGAATCGCTATTCCATTAACGTAGCTAAACTTCGTAGAGATACAAAATTCGAATGGAGCAAGGAATGTGGGAAGAGCTTCAAGAACTCAAGAGGAGACTCATTTCAAAGACATGTTCGACCATGCCATCCTCGGAAAAGCGAACGTGGTAGCCGACGTGTTGAGTAGTAAGATCGATACAAGTACGAGTACAATATTGTCAAAGACTCATTTCAGTATAATATACAAATAATAGAGATGGAGATGAAAACTCTAGGTACCCACGTGATGATATACGAGTATAATCGACTTTAATCGAGTTAATCGTTAAAAGTCGCTTTCAAGCTACACAATCGAGTGATGAATTTGAAGAAGGATGTGCAAGAGGTTGTTATTTTAAAAGCGAGAATCGGTGAGGTGAGGAAAGCTCAAACCTTCGATTTATTAATCCATTTGAAATTCTCGATCGAATAGGAACCGCGGCCTATAGACTCGCTTTTACCACCAAGTATGACGCGTGTTCATAACGCTTTTCACGTATCGATGTTACGTAAATATGTAGACGACGAATTCAAACACGCTATTGAAGTTAGAACCCCACGAGATAGCCAAGACTTAACGTCACGAGGAGGGTACCGCCAAGATTTTGTAGAGGAAAGAACATGACCTATGTACCGAGGTTATACCATAAGTTAAAGTTTTGTGGAGAAACCATGCTATTGAGGAAATGACCGGGAGTTGGAAACGAAAATGAAAGCGAGGTATCTTTACCTTTTCAAACACTGTGTATCGTACGCCAATTTCGAGGACGAAATTTCATAAGGAGGGGAGGTCAGTAAGACCTCAAATTTTTTTTTTTTTAATAAAAAGAATTTCCTTTATTTATTATTTTGAAATAGTAAGGGTTGATTTGATTAATGTGGATAGTAAAGGGTTAAATACGCAAATATTTCAAAATAAGCAAGTGGTTATAAAATATTCATTTTTGCTTGGGAATATTCGTTTGGTCGTGGAATATTCGTCGATGCTTTGTGAATATTCGTACGACGGTAGCAAATGCCATGTGTGGGCCCCATAACGGAAAAAGCGATTGGATGAGGAAAACGACAAAGTTTGGGTGGTTATAAATAACTGCGTAGTTGTTACCAAGTAAGACCGTTGGAATACCCTATGGTTAAAATACAAGAATACGCTGGCGCACAAAGAAGACACCAGACAGTATTAAGATTGTTGAATTATTGATCCTTACGTAAGATGGCACTACTCAATAATTTTCACAAGAGTTACCGCTCAATATTTTATTTTATTGATTCAATAATTGTCAAGGCGTTGATATTTTATATTATCATTGTTCAATAATTGTCACCGCATTGTATTTCCCATTATCGATCAATAATTCATATTATTTGAATAATATTATTAGATAACATTATTGGCAATGTCTAGAAAGTTCTGCCTAAGGAGAGGTTTGGTCACCTAATTGCTACCAAAGAAGGAGAGATCCCTTATTGAAAGCCCCTCTTCCTGGGAATGTACTGTCATTATAAATGTGATTCTCGTAATATTATTTGTGAATAATTAATTATTGATTCATATGATAAGGAAATATTTATTTTATATGAATATAAATGATGGATTTATTTATGTGGTTATTAATGAAGGAATTAATATTGAGGTGTTTTATCAAGATTTTATCTGATCGGAGGTATTAAAAATTAAATCGTGGGTTTTGAGATATATTATGGGGTTATAATTTTTAATCCGACCGCTGATTGTGGTAATTTTTGGGTATGTTATACATACATAAGTTGAGTATATGTCCACAAATTTTGAACCGTTAAAAATTCACGAATGATTTGTTATGAATTTTAAGAGGTGTCTGATTCTAAATCGTGGTTATAATTGATTTTGGTGGAAAATTCTAGAATTGAGTGGGCCCCACTTGTGGTTGGTGAAAAATGTGCTGAATTTTATTTCAAATGTGGTGGGTGGCAATAGTAGCGTGTAAAGCCATCGTAAATAAAGTCAAGTCGAAGTCTCTTTCGACGGCTAACATTTTCCTATAAATAGAGGGCTAAGTTAGATTGAAAATCACACCGTAAACAAAGTTTTCTCTTTCTCTCTATATTATCGAGCGATTTTGTGAGTATTTAGATACTTTGAGAGTTGTCGTCAAGATAAGTTTCATTCAAAGATCACTTCCGACCTTTCCTTCCGGTAATCGATTCTTTGAGGTAAGGATGTTATTTTCTTCTCAAATGATATTAATTCTTCAATATCATTATCTTCAAATATTGGTCAGGTACTTTTTATCAAATTTGGAACTTTTTCATGTCATGGTTTCTATTCATGAGTTACTATTCACGAGTTACTATTCACGAGTACTATTCATGAAGCGTGAAGATGTTTTTTTGGAATTTCTATCTTTGGGTGTCTGAGTTACTATTCACGATACTAAGACTATTCACGATACTCTGACTATTCACTTAATACTTAGACTATTCACCAAAAATGAAATTTTTTTTTTCGCCTAAAATATCTATTCGGATACTAGCTTTGATTGTATCCATGTTTTGATCATTCTTGAATTTTACACCACTATGATTATTTTTGAGGTATTATTGGACATGGATAAAACCAAGTATGAATCCTTAATCCTTAATCCTTGTCATTTTGTTTCACCGGATTCGCTTCTTTAAAAATATTTTTCATCATCCTCGCCTTAAATGATGATATTATTGAATATCTTTGGCCAGAAGTGCAAAGATGAATGATTTCAAGAATATCTTTGGCTGTAGTGCAAAGATGAAAGGTGTGTTTAAATGAACACGACCGATCGATGAATATCTTTGGCTTGTAGTGCAAAGATGAGCGTGTGTTTAAATGAATACGACCGATCGATGAATATCTTTGGCCCAGAAGTGCAAAGATGAGCAGTGTTTAAATGAATACGACCGATCGATGAATATCTTTGGCCTTTAGTGCAAAGATGAACAGTGTTGAGATGAATACGACCGATTGATGAATATCTTTGGCTCAGTAGTGCAAAGATGAATATTTGATTTGAGATGAATATCGATTGATGTTACAGGATAAAATATTGATGATGGATCGTTAAATTCATAGATTATAGTAGATTTCATTCTCTACGTAACTCTTCTATGAATTATTATTTCACCGCGAATATTGATCCAAACTTGTTGTCTATTGTATTCTATCGATTTTTCCTCGTTGGAGACTAACGATAATTTGTTGTATATTATCTTAGTCATAACATTCTTTATCGGGCTAGTTGAGCTCACCCTTTTCCTTGTTGTTCCATTTTTCTTCTCGTGAGGCAAGAATGTAGCGAGTACTAGCTCTGGGGTATGGAATGAAGGTTCTAGAGAGAGTTGTTTAGTAGTCCTCACCATTATTGTAAAATAATGTATCAATAAATGTGATGAGGATTTATTTGAGTATAAATATTGTCTAGAAGATAATATTTGTATTTAAACTCACAGCTTTATTGTTGTGATAATAAAGTTGTAGTTGTTTTACATGCCATGTATTTGGCGACTTCGAGAATGGGTTGGGTGGAATGGACCTATTTTGGGGTCGTCACATCTTTGGCCTGTAGTGCAAAGAAGAATATGTGATGCCCCCAAAATAGGTATACATCACCTATTCTGAGTCGCCAAATACATGGTACAGAATACAAATACAACTTAATTATACAACCGTCAGTAAAAGTACGATAAAACATAAGTCGTGAGTTTTAATACAAATATTGTCGCCTGACAATATACAAACTCAAATTCAATATTATTACATTTATTTTCCCACTATTTCACGGAATAGTGAGGACTACTAATGCTATCATCTGGTCCATCACTCCGTTCCCCGACTAGTCCCTGCTACGTTCTCATTTCCTGAAGAGAACAATGAAAGTAAAAGGGTGAGCTCAACTAGCCCAGTAGGAAATATTATGACTAAGATAATGTAGAATATATTATCGTTAGCCTTCAACAGTGTTAAACTGATATAATATAACAACCATCAAGTATAACTGCAGCGGAACAAGCAATCCATTAAAAGAGTCAAATAGAGAATAAAATCTACTATCTTTTATGATTTAAAAGGTTTTTCATCACTTTTATCATTGGGACTCAAATTTTAATAAATAATCCACATCATCAAATCACCCCGCACTACTACTACCAAGGATATTCTTTAGTATCACGACCACAATTATCCATGCACTACGGGCCAAGAATATTTGTGTATTCATTAATGGTCATGATCATGCCAACAATCGTCCATCAATGCACTACGCCAATGAGGACTTTTACCACATCATTTGTAACATTACTAAGCAGATTACACCGAATAATCTCTGGTCATAATCATACCAAGTCCATCTATGCACTACAGGCCACAGATGACTTTCAACAAAATATAAACATGAGGATGATGACAATGATATAAGAATTTAATAAAACAAGTTCAAGAATTATTTTATCTAGGAATCAATAACGTCCAAATTGTCAACATGATACTGCTTTATGGAGTAAAATTCAAGAATGCTCAGAAGAATATTTCAATGAAAAGATACTGGATGAAGCGCAAATATCAAGGATATTTCACTAATTTCATGGAGTATAGAAGTCAAAACTTTAACCAACTGAGTATAACAAGGAATGGAATAACAAAAGAAATCACCAGGCATGTGATAGACCCGACATTCTGGTGTTATTCCAATGTAATAATAAATAACGGAATCAAATCCCACAGAAAACGCATGCATGTGATATTCCAACAAAATAATAAAGATTTTATCAGTCCCAAGAGAAAATGCATGATCGGGATATTCCAATGAGTAATAATAAAGATTTTAACCGAGTCCCAACAGTGAGAACGCATGAAACGCATTGTATGGATGTTCCAATGTAATGATAAAGAATGGAATAATGTAAGAATTTCACCAAGTATAGGGTAGCCCGGCGATATGTACAAAGTTATTCCAATAGAATAATAAAGAATGGAATAATGAAGTTCTCTTCATGGATAAGAAAGAAATAATACTCCTACCTTGAAAAAACTGGATACTAGAATAATGAGGTAGCGACTTCTTTTTTCTTTCTCTATAATAATCGCTCTAAAGCTTTTGTGAATTGGTGAGAAATGAAGGAAGAATGAGCTTCTATTTATAGGAAAATATAGTTTCGATAATTGCATCGTTTTGGGGCTCGAAAAATTATAAGATACAATATCTCCAACTTTTCTTTCATTTTTAATTTAGTCCTCGCAAGTATTATCAAACTTGCACCACTTCCCCTAATAGTAAATAATGTGAATCAATAGTTCAATCATGTGAATCAATAGTATAATCATGTGAAAATACTTAATTACAAGATAAGACCTCCATCTATACCTCCATTTTTAACTTAGTCATACAAGTATTATCAATCTTGTACCAACTCCCTAATAGTAAATAATGTGATTCAATAGTACACATATGTGAACAAATAGTTATATAAGCATGTGAATTAGTAGCAATTAATTGCTCATTTATCCGATAAATTTCCGATTTATCAAATATAACCCTAGACATCATTAATTATCATCAAATAGATGTCACCATTTCCACTAACACTAATAATCCCAACACAATGGAACTATCAAAATTCATTTTTAATCAACACAACATTATTCGCGCGCAATTAGGTGACCAAACCTCTCCTTGACAGAACTTGTAGACATTGTCAATATTGCAAACAATAATATGAATAATTTTGTCGTCTCAATTATTGATTTAATAATATAAAATATTATGCAAATGATACTGTGACAATAATTGAATCAATAATATGAGAGATATGATGCAGCAATTACTGTAGCAATAATTGAGTATAACTGAGTGACTTCTCACGTAAGCATCAATAATCAATACCGTGTGCTATTATGCAACCACGCGTATTACTGTATTTTTAACACCGGGTGTTTCAACAGTTAACAGTAAAACTTCCGCCGTTATTTTCATAAAGTATTTTATCATTTTCTCAATCCGACAATAATTCCGTTGTGGGGTCCACCAATGATTGTGCTGTTGTACGAATATTCCCTGTTAAAATAAATATTCCCCGACCAATCGAATATTATATAACAACTTGTGTACTTTGCAAAATTTGTAAATATTACCCACAACTATAACATTATATCAAATCCATACCATAATATTCAAAAATATATTTCGAGAAAATTTAATCTTTATTCAAAAAGTTGGGGTCTTACAACCTCCCTTCTTATGAAATTTCGCCCTTGAAATTAGGGTGCGACTGGTATGTCAAGAGGTAAGGATATCTTGATTTCATCTCATATTCTAACTCCTGTGTCATTTCTTCCACATCGTGGTTTCTCCACAAAACTTTGACTTGAGGTATAACCTCGAGCGTATAATATGATCCTTTTATCCAAGATTTTAACAGTAACTCTTCATACGTTAAATCTTCCTCTATCTCGCCTAGTTCTAATTAAATAATGTGGTTCGGTCTTTCACATATTTACGTAACAAGAGATATGTGAAAACGTTATGAACACGAGACATACATGGCGGTAAAAGCGAGTCTATACGCCTACAGCTCCTACTCGATCGAGGATTAAAATGGGCCAATAAATCGAGGGTTGAGTTTTCCTCTCTTCCAAATCTCGTAAATCTTTTCCATGGAGCAACACGTAATAACACACATGATCTCCAATATCGAATTCCACGCCCTTTCGACGAAGATCAAGATAACTCTTTTGTCGATCTTGTGAGGTTTTTATACGTTGTTTGGATCGTTTGAATCTTTTCCGTAGTCATACGCACCAACTCCGTCCCAACAACGTTGCTTCACCCACCTCATCCCAAAGATACCGAGAATGACACTTTCTTCCATACAACGCCTCAAATGGAGCCATGCCAATACTTGCTTGATAATCGTTGTTGTAGGAAAACTCCACCAATGGTAGGAACTTATCCCAACTTCCCTTGAAGTTAAGGACACAGAGTCTTAATAGATCTTCAAGAGTTTGAATGGTCCTCTCCGACTATCCGTCCGTCTGAGGAAGATATGCCGAGCTAAATCGTAAATCTGTGCCCATAGCTTTTTGCAAACTAACCCAAAATCTTGAAGTGAATCTTGGGTCTCGATCAGAAACTATGGATACTGCATACCATGCAGTCTTACAATCTCGTTTATGTACATACAAGCAAGACGTTCAAGTGTATAAGTTTCTCGTATAGGTAGGAAATGAGCAGACTTGGTCAATCTATCAACAATGACCCAAATTGCATCTATGCCTTGAGAAACCATGGGAAGACCAGTAACGAAATCCATGGTAATGTGTTCCCACTTCCATTCTAGAATTTTAAGTGGTCGCAATGGACCTTTTGGTACTTGATGCTCTGCCTTGACTCGTTGACAAGTTAAACACATTAAGATAAATTCTGCTATCTCTCTCTTCATATTGCTCCACCAAAATGTATATCGAAGATCACGATACATTTTGGTACTCCCAGGATGGATTGTAAACGGTATGTTGTACGCATCCATCATGATTTTATACTTTAAATCAGGGTTGTTAGGAACATAAAGTCTGGAGTTGACTCGAAATATTCCTTCTTCATCGATTCTTGCTTCTGGCATAGCACCTTCTTGTACTTTCTTCCTCATACGCATCAGCTCCAGGTCTGTAGCTTGAGCAGCTTTAACTTTATCGATTAAAGTCGGTTCTACTCATATATTCGCCATCATCACATGGGTCCCTGGAGTCTTTATCTCTAACTCCATCCTTTGCAAGTTATACAAAATGGGCCTTTTTATTGACAATATTACACTCGTACCCGCATATGATCTTCTACTCAGCGCATCAGCTACTACGTTCGCTTTTCTAGGATGGTATTGAATAGTATGATCATAATCTTTCAACAGTTCGAGCCAACGTCGTTGCCGCATGTTGAGTTCCTTTTGAGTGAAGAAATATTTGAGGCTTTTATGATCCGTATAGATCTCCACTTTCTCCCCATACAGGTAATGCCTCTAAATTTTAAGCGCAAAAATGACAGCTGCCAACTCTCGATCATGAGTAGGATAATTCCTCTCATATTCTTTGAGTTGCCGTGAGGCATAGGCTCTGACTTTCTCATGTTGCATGAGAACACATCCTAACCCTTTGCCCGGCATCACTATCGATGACAAATCCTCCGAGCCGATGGTATTGTCGTAACAAAATTTGAAATGAGTCTCCTCTTGAGTTCTTGAAAACTCTTCTCACATTCCACGCCCAATCGAATTTTGTATCTTTTCGAGTCACCGAGTTAATGGAGTAGAAATTCGAGAAAACCTTTCTACGAATCTCCGATAATAACCAAATAAGCCGAGAAAGCTACGTTTTTGTCATCGATTTAGGTTGCTCCCACTTTGAATTGCTTCAATCTTTGCCGGGTCAATGATATCCCATGATTTGTTATCATGTGCCCCAAGGAATGCAACTTCCTCAAGCCGTAACTCGCATTTCTTTAACTCGGCATTAACTTGTTTTCAAGAAGCTTTTGGAGTATCAAATTCAAGTGTTGCTTTCATGATCTTCACGACTTTTGAATATATGAGGATGTCATCAATAAAGATGACCACAAATGATCCAAATATTCCTTGAATACTCTGGTTCATCATATCCATGAAGGTAGCGAGGAGCATTAGTCAATCCAAAGGATATGACTAGGAATTCATAATGCCCGCATCGAGTTCTCGAAGCCGCCTTTGGAATGTCATCTGTTCTAATCTTCAATTGATGATATCCTCGATCGAAGATCAATCTTTGAAAAGAATTTGGCGCTTTGCAAATCGGTCAAACAGTCATCAATACGCGGTAATGGGTACCTATTTTTATGGTGACATGATTCAACTCCCGATAATCAATACAAAGTCGTATACTCCCATCTTTCTTCTTCACGAATAGAAAAGGAGCACCCCAAGGAGACGTACTAGGACGAATGAAACCGATGTATAACAATTCTTGCAATTGGGTCTTTAACTCCTGAAGTTCAATAGGAGCCATTCGATATGGGGCTTTGGAAATGGGTTTTGTACCGGGTTCAAGGTCGATACAAAATTCAATTTCACGCCTGGGGGGTAGGCCAGAAGTTCTTCGTGGAATACGCCAGAAATTTATTAACAATAGAAATATCATTCAAAACTGGCGTATTTTTGTTTAAATCCGTGACATGAGCTAAGAAAGCTTGACATCCGTTTTTCAATAAACGAATAGCTTTATGGCTTGAGACGACCGTGATTTATTTTAATGGTTTGGTCACTTGAATTCGCATAATAGGTTGATTAGGAATATGAAAACTAACAACCTTACGAAAATAATCAATTTTTGCATGATGAATAGTTAACCAATCAATCCCTAGAATCACGTCAAATGCAAGTATTTTTAAGGAGATAAGATCGACAGGTAACGTAAAGTTACCGATTTGAATCAAATAAGACTTATAAACAGTGGATGTAATGAAGGTTTCTCCCAATGGAGTTTCAACAGATAAGTTAAAGTCTAATTTCTCCGGAGTCAAATTTAAACGTTGAGCGCAAGTAGGAGAAATAAAAGAATGGGTAGAACCGGTATCAAATAAGGTATAGACTTCACTAGAGTTTATGATAAGCTTACCCGTGATAACCTCGTTTGGGTTCTTTGCTTTCTGGGAGGTCACAACAAACGCTCTCCCTTGCACTACCGGCTTTGACTTTTTTGGGATGGCCTTTGGTTTCTCCATCCTAGCTGAACTTATATTTGGTGAATGACAAAATCGGGCTAGGTGACCTTATCTTCCATAATTATAACATGCCTTGGACGGCATCATCGCCAGCTTGACCGATGTGTCCCTCCCCTCCGCATTTGAAGCATATGATAGGTGGTCGTTCTCCTTCCTTGACAACGGTTGCTGGTGCTGACGTCTTTCCATCATTATTGAATCTCCTTTTCTTGAAATGTCCATTTTTACTGTCTTGGCCATGATTACCACCAAACTGGTTACCATTTCTGGCATGTTAATTCCTTCCATGTTTATTGTCACCACTGTGATGACCGATACCACTGGTATTTTCATCTTTGTCATTTACCGCTTTCTCTTGGTTACATTGACTCATCTGACACTCCAATAACTGAGCCCTATTTACAACATCTGAGTACAAACATAGTTTATAAGAAATAAGATATCGACGTATCTCCTACATAAAACCTCTTAAAAACATTCGTGTCATTCGCTCCTCATTATCGACCAAATGGGATGCAAACCGGATAACTTCGCAAATTTAGCCTCGTATCATGACACGGCCATATTGTTTTGCTCCAACTTGATAAACTCCACCTCTTTCATGTGATGAATACTTTCGGAAAGTACTTGTTGTTGAATAGCTCTTGGAACTTCTCCCAAGACATCTTGAGTCGGCCAGTCATCGTACATTTTACGATTCCCACAAAGTAATCCGCCTCTTCACTCAAACATGAAGGTGGCGAAGGGAACCTTTTGCTCTTCTGAGCATCCCAAGACATCAAATATCTTGGTGATCTCGCTTTATCCACGCTTCCGCCTTTAAGTGGTTTTGGCTCTCCAATAAACTCCTGTGGTCCCAGCTCTTTAATCTGCTTTAGCGGTGACCATTCGAGAGTTTCCAATGTTTCCACCGTGCATTTTGAACAGAGAGCCGCTCTACTTTGATGTTGCATGAATTGCATAAAGCCTCCGAACATTCCATCGCTCATCATTTGGTCAAGGTTGTTGTTGTTTGCATAAGGATTATCGCCTTCCTGATGCACATTGTCCTGGTTATTGATCTGTGGAGACTCAATGGTCTCCTATGCTCCATTGATGTTCTCAACATTCTCGGATGCCATTTTCAAACACTTCCACAAAACAAGGGTTAATTGACATGCAACATATTATCCCTATACTCTGACCGACCAATCAAATACCAAATAAACTTAGGTGGGTCATACTAGCGAAGGAATTCTCTGTCTCTCCCCTCCTAGTTCTAGTCTCACATCTTAGCCAGGGATCATATCCATAAGCTTTGATACCAACTGTGACGCCCCCAAAATAGGTATACATCACCTATTCTGAGTTGCCAAATACATGGTACAGAATACAAATACAACATAATTATACAACTGTCGTGCAAAGTACGACAAAACATAAGCTGTGAGTTTTAATACAAATATTGTCGTCTAGACAATATACAAACTCAAATTCAATATTATTACATTTATTTTCTCACTATTTCATGGAATAGTGAGGACTACTAATGCTATCATCTGGTCCGTCACTCCGTTCCCCGACTAGTCCCTGCTACGTTCTCATTTCCTGAAGAGAACAATGAAAGTAAAAGGGTGAGCTCAACTAGCCCAGTAGGAAATATTATGACTAAGATAATGTAGAATATATTATCGTTAGCCTTCAACAGTGTTAAACTGATATAATATAACAACCATCAAGTATAACTGCAGCGGAACAAGCAATCCATTAAAAGAGTCAAATAGAGAATAAAATCTTCTATCTTTTATGATTTAAATGATTTTTCATCACTTTTATCGCTGGGACTCAGCTTAATAAATAATCCACATCATCGAATCACCCCTGCACTACGGCCAAGGATATTCTTTAGTATCACGACCACAATTATCCATGCACTATGGGCCAAGAATATTTGTGTATTCATTAATGGACATGATCATGCCAACAACTATCCATCAATGTACTACGGGCCAATGAGGACTTTTCCCACATCATTTGTAACATTACGGTTATGATTACTGTTGATCGATTTCGCAATCAATGAATACGTGCAAGTATACACGGTCAACAAGTAATAAAGTGAAAGTAGAGTATCGTTCCCACGAGGAATTATTTAATAAAAATTACCAATTACTAACTCTTAACCAAATCATTTTTATGTAAACAATAGCAAATTGTGAATTTTCTAATTAAGAAAACTAAATTAACTAATTAAAACTAGGTTACTTTATAAATGAATTCAAATAAATAAAGGCTAAGACTCCAATATCCCCAATTATGAACTATAAACCAATTATCCAATTATCCCAATTATTATGTCTACTGAATTGTTAACAAGAATTCTCAAATGCCAAAAGCCCTTTCTCGAGTGATCAATTGCCTTCTATTTAACCCAGATTAATTTTTCTATATCTCTATGCAAAACAATTGAATTAAACTCGTTACAATCCCAATTCCTTATGTGTTACATGCGGCAAATAGATATTCTCATTCTATTCACAAACCTAATTATTCACTGTGCAAATAACTAAGTTATATGTCACCATGCCCAGTTCTAACCCTAGAATTCTTTTCTCAATTCCTTCTAGAGTAACAAGGTAATTACTGATCAGATAATTAATCATTAAGCATAAGGCAAGATGAATAACTAATTCATAATCATAAAAAGTTCAATTGAAATCTTAATGAAAGATTTAGTTCATAATTAATGAATTAAAATCAAGAATCCACAATTGAATAGACATTAAAAGATAAAAGTAAGAGAAGAGAAGAGAATATAATCTATTGTCAGTAGCCTTGAGACTCCTCTTTCGCTCCTGCTTTGAATCTTTAATGGTCTCCAAGTTGCTTCAATCTCCAAAACTAATAAGAACTAGGGTTATGTTCTAATCTAAAGGAGTGTTTAATCTAGGCTAAACTATGTAATCCCCACTTATTTTATGCCTTACATCATGTATTTATAGGTTACAAGTCCAATTTTTAGTTTAGGAACAAACTCAATCCAATTTAGAGTCAAAACGGTGTCAAAATTCGCCCAAAACGCGTCCAGGCCATCACCAAGCCCTTCCCAGGCTTCAGTATACCAAATACGACTATTGAGAATCTGCTCCCTAGAGCCCCGGCACTGCCACTTTTTCTGACACTTTCTGCTCCGGCGTCCTTTGGGAAAATGGCCATAACTTCTTCGTCCGAAGTCAGATTTCAATGATTCAAGATTTTCCAGAAAGAGGAGAAGTAGATCTACAACTTTCATTCTTTGAGGTTTTCGAAATAAGGTCTGTAGCAATACTTAAATTGGCTCTGAAGTGACTGTTGTGTAAATGGCAAGCCGAAAACGCGAATCTAGTCACCCTGAACGTCGATCCATGTAACTTTTGTCCCAATTCCTACAAAACAACATAAAACATGCTTGAATAGACATAAACACTTAAAAACTAATCTAAAAGACTTTAGAACAATAATAAATTAAGCCTGAATGTATCCAATTCATGTGTATAAAACTCACTCATCAAATACCTCCAAACTTAAACCTTTGCTTGTCCTCAAGTAAAAACACAAAAGAACTAAAAATAAACAAAATAAATCAACTAAATGAATGCATATGCATAATCTACTTCCTAATATACCTACGAACCGAGTAATAAATCAGTATGATATATAGCAACAGGCCTCAAAGATACCATTGGTACTCAAACAATATATCCAATCAATTCAAAATCCATAACTCTAACCAATTAGTCAACCCAAACCCGCTCATCACCCATGTTGTGTGTGTGTGTGCTTGTTAACCATTCTAACCAACCACAGTTCAAGATAATCACATAACAAACTTCTTATAAGGAAAATTTTAGTTTCAATTCAATTACTTTTGTGAACATGACAACTCCGGTTAAAACTAAGCAATTACCAAATCTAAGGGTAAATACAGGATTTATTTATACTTTTATTCAACCACGAGGGCATTTTTGCTCTTTCTCGTGTTTTTTTTTCATGGTCAGGCAATGTCTCATTCCATTAGGCTAACAAAGCCACCCTTAGTGAGCTTGCAACCAACGACTCCTAGACCATATAAGACCTTAGGGCGCTTAGGTGTTAAGACACCCTTCTCTAGCGCATTTCTGCTCAAGTAACAAAGGCCCCGAAACAAAACTAACCACAATTTTTCTCTTTTTTTTTTCTTTTTTCTGAATTTTCTATTTTTTTTTCTTTTCATCAATTTTTTTTTAGTATATATATCCCATAGATTCTCCCAAACTTAAGCTTTTACGTCATTTTAACCTTTACCGCCAGTTCACTAATTTCCTTAAATTTTAACAAAGATTTTCCCTCAGAAATAAATTATGAAACCCTTGAACCAAGTGGATTAAAATAGTTAAACTTTAAGTGCTAACCGGTTACATAAGTTTCAGACAAAGCTCGATTATCATCATGATTAAAATTAGAACTCATCATCAATTATCAACACTGTTCAAGTTAACATGCAAAACCAATCTTATCATAGGTCGAGCTAAGACCACACCAACCTATCACAAAGATTCATGCAAAAATAAAAAAATGCAATTATACTACATGAACACATATATGCAGATAACTAACTAACTATATGCAGTACGACACTAAAATACCCCCAAACTTAAACTAGACATTGTCCTCAATGGCTACAATAGAAAAAATTAAAGCAGAGGACTTCCCTGAAAATATAGCAATCTTCCTCCTTGTCCGCTAAGTTTGGAGAATAGGCTAAGCACATGGAACAAATTAGGCACCACACTTGAATTTGACTTGAATAACCTATAAAACCATGATAGAAGCAATTTTATTAAATCCTAAATAAATGCAAATTTAAAACTACTAATATAAAACTTAATAAAAACTAAAAATAAAAATTGAACTTGGGTTGCCTCCCAATAAGCGCTTGTTTTATAGTCTCAGCCTGACTTCTTCAATTCTCTATCCAATTCCCTCATTTAAAATTGAGGAACCCTCCATCCATCGAAGCAATGTCTCTTTTGGGAGGTTCCCATTAGCAAAAACCCTTGAATTGAAGTCACCTAGCATGCTCTTTTGTAGATAAGATCCCCATTAAGAACGCAAGAACCACTAGGTGTTTCCTCCATTATGTCGATGATCGATTAGGGCATTGAAGCTTAATAAACATAATGGAATCTTCCTCTATCTTCTCCTTTTCATCCCACCATGACTCCTAACTGTATTTCAGCTCTTACGTTACCAAGAGCTTTGCTTGAATTTACATGACTTCCAATTGGGCATGGTTTTGCAAAACTGCCCGGATTCTTGAACTTTGGTGGAGGAGGCACATGGGATACTAATGAAATTGGCTCATCTTCGTTGGTACTCAAAGTTAGATCTTTGCCGATCTCTTTTTCTTGGTCCCCAAGTCTTTCCTCTCTTTCAACATCTATATCATTTGGCACATCCGGTTGCAGATTTGGTTCGGGCTCACCATCAGTCTCAGAATTCATGTCATAGAGCCAAGTGTATTGAGGACGATTGTTCAACGCATGTGCTATCTGCCCCAATTGATTTTCCAGATTCTTGATCGATGCATTCTGACTTTGTATACTCAGCTCCATTTGATTAAGTTTCTTTTCACGTTCCTCGTGTTTCTTTTCAGAAGCTTTAATAACTTTTTCCAAGGCTTCCTCCCAATTTGAATGTTCTTCCTGTTGTAGTGGAGATGGAAATGAGAAATTCGGTGGGTATGTTGGACTTGGAGCATAAAATTGATCTTGATTGATACTCCATGAAAAATCTGGGTGATACCCCCAATCCTGATGATAGTTGTTGGGATAAACATAATTATTGGGGTAATCACCACCATACCTGCACTCTATCGAAACCGATGGCGATTGATGACTTATATGATTTCCAAAGACAATAATCACAAGTAACCGCCACACTTTGATGACGTTGAGCTTCAAAGCTTCAAACATCCTCGAAAGTGTCTCCATCTCAGTACGATAATGCGTAAAGTTTCTCGAGTCTCACAATCTCCGCCTCCCGGTCGACTTATGTTCGTGTATGGCCATTGATACGCAAAATCATCCATGGTACCTAAAAAGAGAGAAATATAAGAAGAGAATAAAAATTAAAAATAAAAATAAAAATGTTTAAATTAAGACTAATTTGATTGAAATTAATATTGGTAAATAATTATTAAATTAATTCCCCGGCAACGGCGCCAAAAACTTGTTGATCGATTTCGTAATCAATGAATACGTGCAAGTATACACGGTCAATAAGTAATAAAGTGAAATTAGAGTATCGTTCCCACGAGGAATTATTTAATAAAAATTACCAATTACTAACTCTTAACCAAATCAATTTTATTTAAACAATAGCAAATTGTGAATTTTCTAATTAAGAAAACTAAATTAACTAATTAAAACTAGGTTACTTTATAAATGAATTCAAATAAATAAAGGCTAAGACTCCAATAATTCCCAATTATGAACTATAAACCAATTATCCAATTATCCCAATTATTATGTCTACTGAATTGTTAACAGAAATTCTCAAATGCCAAAAGCCCTCTCTCGAGTGATCAATTGCCTTCTATTTAACCTAGATTAATTTTGATATATCTCTATGCAAAACAATTGAATTAAACTCGTTACAATCCCAATTCCTAATGTGTTACATGCGGCAAATAGATATTCTCATTCTATTCATAAACCTAATTATTCATCACAAGTAAATAACTAAGTCACATGTCACCATGCTCAGCTTCTAACCCTAGAATTCCTTTCTCAATTCCTTCTAGAGTAACAAGGTAATTACTGATCAAATAATTAATCAATAAGCATAAGGCAAGATGAACAATTCACTTCAACATAAATAATTGGAATATAATGAATAACTAATTCATAATCATAAAAAGTTCAATTGAAATCTTAATGAAAGAGTTAGTTCATAATTAATGAATTAAAATCAAGAATCCACAATTGAATAGACATTAAAAGATAAAAGTAAGAGAAGAGAAGAGAATATAATCTATTGTCAAGTAAATTTCGAGACTCCTCTTTCGCTCCTGCTTTGAATCTTTAATGGTCTCCAAGTTGCTTCAATCTCCAAAACTAATAAGAACTAGGGTTATGTTCTAATCTAAAGGAGTGTTTAATCTAGGCTAAACTATGTAATCCCCTCTTATTTTATGCCTTACATCATGTATTTATAGGTTACAAGTCTAATTTTTAGTTTAGGAACAAACCCAATCCAATTTGGAGTCAAAAAGGTGTCAAAATTCATCCAAAACGCGTCCAGGCCATCACCAAACCCTTGCCCAGCGCTGGGCACGACACTGAGAATCTGCTCCCTAGCGCCCCGATGCTGCAATTAAGCCTAAAATGGGAGCCCCGGCGCTGCCACTTTTTCTGACATTTTCTGCTCCGATGTCCTTTGGGAAAATGGCCATAACCTCTTCGTCCGAACTCTGATTTCAATGATTCAAGATGTTCCGAAAAGAGGAGAAGTAGATCTACAACTTTCATTCTTTGAGGTTTTCGAAATAAGGTCTGTAGCAATACTCAAATTGGCTCTGAAGTGACTGCTGTGTAAATGGCAAGCCGAAAACGCGAATCTAGCCACCTCGAACGTCGATCCATGTAACTTTTGTCCCAATTCCTACAAAACAACATAAAACATGCTTGACTAGACATAAACACTTAAAACCTAATCTAAAAGACTTGAGAACAACAATAAATTAAGCCCAAATGTATCCAATTCATGTGTTAAAAACTCACTCATCAAATACCTCCAAACTTAAACCTTTGCTTGTCCTCAAGTAAAAACACAAAAGAACTAAAAATAAACAAAATAACTCAACTAAATGAATGCATATGCATAATCTACTTCCTAATATACCTACGAACTGAGTAATAAATTAGTATGATATATAGCAACAGGCCTCAAAGATACCATTGGTACTCAAACAATATATCCAATCAATTCAAAATCCATAACTCTAACCAATTAGTCAACCCAAACCTGTCATCACCCATGTTGTGTGTGTGTGCTTGTTAACCATTCTAACCAACCACAGTTCAGGATAATCACATAACAAACTTCTTATAAGGAAAATTTCAGTTTCAATTCAATTACTTTTGTGAACATGACAACTCCGGTTAAAACTAAGCAATTACCAAATCTAAGGGTAAATACAGGATTTATTTATACTTTTATTCAACCACGAGGGCATTTTTGCTCTTTCTCGTGTTTTTTTTTCATGGCTATGCAATGTCTCATTCCATTAGGCTAACAGTGCCACCCCTTAGCGAGCTTTCAACCAACGACTCCTAGACCAAATAAGACCTTAGTGCGCTAGGTGTTAAGACACCCCTTCGGGCGTACTTGCTCAAGTAACAAAGGCCCCGAAACAAAACTAACCACGGTTTTTCTCTTTTTTTTTCTGGATTTTCTATTTTTTTTTCTTTTCATCAATTTTTTTTTTAGTATATATATCCCATAGATTCCCCCAAACTTAAGCTTTTACGTCATTTTAACCTTTACCGCCAGTTCACTAATTTCCTTAAATTTTAACAAAGATTTTTCCTCAGAAATAAATTATGAAACCCTTGAACCAAGTAGATTAAAACAGTTAAACTTTAAGTGCTAACCGGTTACATAAGTTTTAGACAGGCTCAGATTATCATCATGATTAAAATTAGAACTCATCATCAATTATCAACATTGTTCAAGTTAACATGCAAATCCAATCTTATCATAGGCCGAGCTAAGACCACACCAACCTATCACACAAATTCATGCAAAAATAAAAAAAATACAATTATACTACATGAACACATATATGCAGATAACTAACTATATGCAGTACGACACTAAAATACCCCCAAACTTAAACTAGACATTGTCCTCAATGGCTACAATAGAAAAAATTAAAGCAGAGGACTTCCCTGAAAATATAGCAATCTTCCTCCTTGTCCGCTAAGTTTGGAGAATAAAGCAAGACATGGAACAAATTAGGCACCACCCTTGAATTTGACTTGAATAACTCAGAAACCATGATAGAAGCAATTTTATTAAATCCTAAATAAATGCAAATTCAAAACTACTAATATAAAACTTAATAAAAACTAAAATAAAAATTGAACTTGGGTTTGCCTCCCAATAAGCGCTTGTTTTATAGTCTCAAATGACTTCTTCAATTCTCTATCCAATTCCCTACGAAAATTGAGGAACCCTCCATCCATCGAAGCAATGTCTCTTTTGGGAGGTTCCCATTAGCAAAAACCCTTGAATTGAAGTCACCTAGCATGCTCTTTTTATAGATAGGATCCCCATTAAGAACAGCAAACCACTAGGTGTTTCCTCCATTATGTCGATGATCGATTAGGGCATTGAAGCTTAATAAACATAATGGAATCTTCCTCTATCTTCTCCTTTTCATCCCACCACGACTCCATTAAACCGTATTTTAGCTCTTACGTTACCAAGAGCTTTGCCGACGACATGACTTCCAATTGGGCATGGTTTTGCAAAACCGCCTTTGATTCTGAACTTTGGTGGAGGAGGCACATGGGATACTAATGAAATTGGCTCATCTTCGTTGGTACTCAAAGTTAGATCTTTGCCGATCTCTTTTTCTTGGTCCCCAAGTCTTTCCTCTCTTTCAACATCTATATCATTTGGCACATCCGGTTCTGATTTGGTTCTGCTCACCATCGGTCCTCGTAATTCATGTCATAGAGCCAAGTGTATTGAGGACGATTGTTCAACGCATGTGCTATCTGCCCCAATTGATTTTCCAGATTCTTGATCGATGCATTCTGTCTTTGTATACTCAACTCCATTTGATTAAGTTTCTTTTCATGTTCCTCATTTTTTTTTTCAGAAGACTTGAGAACAACAATGAATTAAGCCCGAATGTATCCAATTCATGTGTATAAAACTCACTCATCAATTACACCGAATAATCTCTGGTCATAATCATACCAAGTCCATCTATGCACTACAGGCCACAGATGACTTTCAACAAAATATAAACATGAGGATGATGACAATGATATAAGAATTCAATAAAACAAGTTCAAGAATTATTTTATCCAGGAATCAATAATGTCCAAATTTTCAACATGATACTACTTTGTGGAGTAAAATTCAAGAATGCTCAGAAGAATATTTCAATGAAAAGATACTGGATGAAGCGCAAATATCAAGGATATTCCACTAATTTCTTGGAGTATAGAAGTCAAAACATTAACCAACTGAGTATAACAAGGAATGGAATAACAAAAGAAATCACCAGGCATGTGATAGACCGCACAGGCAGGTTATTCCAACAGAATAATATATAACGGAATCAGTCCATGTAAAATGCATGCATGTGATATTCTAATGAATAATAAAGACGGAATCAGTCCCAAGAAAAGCGCATGCAGATGTGATATTCCAATGAGAATAATAAAAAGACTTTTAACCAAGTCCAAATAGAGAATGCATGCACGCGTATGTTCTAACAGAATGATAAATAATGGAACCAGTCCGACGTAAACGCATGCATGATGGGATGTTCCAATGTAATGATAAAGAATGGAATAACAGAAGAATTTCACCAAGTATAGGGTAGCCCGCGTATACAGGTTATTTCAATAGAATAATAAACAATGGAATAACAGAAGTTCTCTTCATGGATAAGAAAGAAATAATACTCCCTACCTTGGAAAAACTGGATACTAGAATAATGAGGTAGCAGACTTCTCTTCTTCTTTCTCTCTATAATAATCGCTCTAAAGCTTTTGTGAATTGGTGAGAAATGAAGGAAGAATGAGCTTCTATTTATAGAAAAATATAGTTTCGATAATTGCACGTTTTGGGGCTCAAAAAATTATAGTATAATACCTCCAACTTTTCTTTCATTTTTAATTTAGTCCTGCAAGTATTATCAAACTTGCACCACCTCCCCTAATAGTAAATAATGTGAATCAATAGTTCAATCATGTGAATCAATAGTATAATCATGTGAAAATACGAATTACGAAGATAAGTACCTCCATCTATACTTCCATTTTTAACTTAGTCATACAAGTATTATCAATCTTGCACCAACTCCCCTAATAGTAAATAATGTGATTCAATAGTACACACATATGAACAAATAGTTATATAAGCATGTGAATTAGTAGCAATTAATTGCTCATTTATCTAATAAATTACCCGATTTATCAATATAACCCCTAGACATCAATTATCATCGGAATAGATGTCGATTTCAACTAACACTAATAATCCCAACACAATGGAACTATCAAAATTCATTTTTAATCAACACAACCTATTCATCATTAATATTATAACTCACAATATTTAACAACCAGGTCATTCCCAGGAAAGAGGGGATCCTTATTGGCACGCAATTAGGTGACCAAACCTCTCCTTGACAGAACTTCTAGACATTGTCAATATTGCAAATAATAATATGAATAATTTTGTCGTCTCAATTATTGATTTAATAATATAAAATATTATGTAAATGATACTGTGACAATAATTGAATCAATAATATGAGAGATATGATGCAGCAATTACTGTAGCAATAATTGAGTATAACTGAGTGACTTCTCACGTAAGCATCAATAATCAATACCTCTCCTTGACAGAACTCCGAACACAACTTCAATTTTAATAACATTCATTATTAATATTATAACTCACAATATTTATTAACTAGGTCGTTCCCAGGAAAGTGGGGGCTTTCCAATAAGGATTTCTCCCTATCATGCGCCGCAATTAGGTGATCAAACCTCTCCTTGACGTAACTTCTAGACATTGTAAATATTGCAATTTAATAATATGAATAACTTTGTCGTCTCAATTATTGATTTAATAAAATAACATATTATGCGAGATACTACGACAATAATCGAATCAATAATATGAGAGATATGATGCAAAGAATTATCGTAGCAATAATTGAGTATAACCGAGTGACTTCTCACGTAAGCATCAATAATCAATACCATGTGCTACTATGCAACCACGCAGTATTCTCAGTATTTTTACTACCGGGTAGTTCAACAGCTTAACTGTAAAACTTCCGCCATTATTTTTATAAAGTATTTTTCGCTTTCTCGATCGTAATAATTACATTGTGTGGGGGTCCACCAATGATTGTCTTGGTTGTACGAATATTCCTGTTAAAACGAATATTCCCCACCAATCGAATATTATATAACCACTTGCATGTACTTTGCAAAATTTGTAAATATTACCCACAACTATAACATTATATCAAATCCACACCATAATATTCAAAAATATATTTCGAGAAAATTTAATCTTTATTCAAAAAGTTGGGGTCTTACAGAATATTTGATTCAAGATGTATATTGATTGATGTTACAGGGATAAAATATTGATGATGGAATTTTTAAATCTTAGAAGATAGTAGAATTCATTCTCTACTTGATTCTTCTAATGGATTGGTGTTTCTGCTGCAGTTGTTGATCTAAAACTTGTTGTCTATTATATTCTATCAGATTTTTCCCTGTTGAAGACTAATGATAAATTGTTGTATATTATCTTAGTCAAAATATTCTTTACTGGGCTAGTTGAGCTCACCCTTTTTCTTTGTGTTCCATTGTTCTTCTCAAGAAGTGAGAATGTAGCGGGAAGTAGTCGGGGTGTGGAATGATGGTTCTAGAAAGAGGTTTTAGCAGTCCTTACTATTTTTGTAAAATAGTGTGATAATAATTTTAATGAGGACTCCTTTTGAGTTTGTATACTCTCTATTAGAAAGTATTTGTATTTAAACTCATAGTATATGTGTTGTCGTATTTTACACGACAATTGTATTAATGAAGTTGTATTCGTTTCTGTAACATGTATTTAGCAACTCAGAATGGGTGATGTATACCTATTTTGGGGGTGTCACAGTTGGTATCAGAGTTTAGGGATATGATCTCTGGCGGAGATCGGGGAATAGAACTAGGAGGGGAGAGACGAGTAATCCTTCGCTAGTGTATCATACCTAAACTTATTTGATTGGTCGGTCATAATATAAGGATATTATGTGCCATATTAATTTCTTTAATTAACCCTTATTTTATGGCAGTATTTGAGAATGACAGCTGAGAATATTAACAGTGGAGTGAATGAGACCGTGGAGACACCTTTAATCACCACCCAGGGGAACGTGCAACAGGAAGGCAATATTCCTCCTATAAATAATACTACCGAACAAATGATGAATGATGGGATGTTTAGAAGCTTTTTGTAGTTCATGCAAAACCAGACGAGGGAGACTCGTGTACAAAATACGGGTGGAAATGATAGCAACGCGCGGATTGTCACGGCCAAGCAGTTCAAAGAGTTGGGACCACCAGAATTTATTCGAAAGCCGAATCCGATCAAGGCAGAGACATGGGTTAAACAAATTACCAAGATATTCGCTGTCTTGGGATGTACGGAGGAACATAAGGTTCCATTTGCCACCTTTATGTTCCGTGGCGAGGCAGACTACTGGTGGGAGTCTGTGAAACATACCCAGTCTTCCGCATTCAGCATGTCTTGGGAAACGTTTCAGAAACTTTTCAACGATAAGTACTTTCCTGAAAGTATTCGCCATATGAAGGAGGTAGAGTTTATTAGACTAGAACAAAACAACATGACGGTGTCCCAATACGAGGCGAAGTTCACAGAGTTATCCAGGTTTGCACCTCATTTGGTAGAGAATGAGGAACGAATGACGATGATGTTTCTGAGAGGTTTAAAACCCGAGATTCGGCAATATCTTATCTCTCATAAATTTTCTTTATATTCAGATGTTGTAAACAAGGCTCAATTAGTAGAGCGAGATAATGAGTATGTTCAACCGAGGGACCACAACTAGGGTTATACCGGTGGCAGCAGTCATCGAAGCAATGAAAATCAGCGGGGAGGAAAATATTCGGAAAAAGCGGTAACCACCCTGGTGGTAATCGTGGCCATGATAATAGAAGAAGTGAGTCGGGAGGAGATTTCAAGAAGAGAAGATACAACAATGACAACGTGAAGATGTCAACACCAACATCAACTATTTCTAAGGGCGGAGAACAACCACCGGTCGTATGCTATAAATGTGGAAAAGAGGGACACATCAGCCCAAACTGTCCGCAACAGTTCAAGGTATGTTATAGTTGTGGAAAGAAAGGACATATCGCTCGAGATTGTACTGTAGAGAAACCAAGTCCAACGGTGATGGTGACTCAAAAGGCTGTCCCAGAAAAGTCAAAGTCAACGGTTCCTGGAAGTGCGTTTGTCGTGACTGGTCAAAATGTGAGGAACCAAAATGAGGTGATCACGGGTAAGCTAATCATAAATTCTTGCGAAGTTTATACTTTATTAGATACCGGTTCTACCCATTCTTTTATCTCTCCTGCTTGTGCTCAACGTTTGAACTTGACTCCGGAGAAATTAGACCTTGACTTATCTGTTGAGGTTAGGAGAAACTTTCGTTACATCTACTGTTTATAAATCTTATTTGATTCAAGTTGGAACCATCACATTACCTGTCGATCTTATTTCGTTGAAAATACTTGCATTTGATGTGATTTTAGGGATTGATTGGTTAACCACTCATCATGATAAAATTGATTATTTTCGTAAGGTTGTTCGTTTTCATATTCCTAACCAACCTGTTATGCGAATACAAATAACCAAACCACTAAAGTCAATCACTGTCATATCAAGCCATAAAGCTATTCGTTTATTAAAAAATGGATGTCAAGCTTTCTTAGCCCATGTCACGGACTTGAACAAAAACACGTCAGATGTGAATAATATTTCTATTGTTAGTGAATTTCTTGACATATTTCCTGAAGAACTTCCGGTACCCCCGAACGTGAAGTTGAATTCTTTATTGACCTTGAACTCCGGTATAAAGCCCATTTCTAAAACCCCATATCGAATGGCTCCTATTGAACTTCGTGAGTTAAAGGTCCAACTACGTGAGTTGTTGGACATCGGTTTCATTCGCCCTAGTACATCTCCTTGGGGTGCTCCTGTTTTATTTGTAAAGAAGAAAGACGGGAGTATGCGACTTTGTATTGACTATCGAGAATTGAACCATGTCACCATCAAGAATAGGTATCCGCTACCTCGCATTGATGACATGTTTGAACAGTTTCAAGGAGCATAATTCTTTTCAAAAATTGATCTTCGTTCTAGATATCATCAACTGAAGGTTAAAACTGAAGATATTCCAAAGACTGCCGTCAGAACGCGGTACGGGCATTATGAATTCTTAGTCATGTCTTTTGGATTGACTAATGCTCCTGCTGCTTTCACGGATATAATGAACCGAGTATTCACGGAATATTTGGATCAGTTAGTTGTTGTCTTTATTGATGACATCCTCATCTATTCCAAAAGCCGTGAAGATCATGAGCGCCATTTGAAGCTGGTACTGCAAAGGCTTCGTGATAACAAGCTATATGCCAAGCTGAAGAAATGTGAGTTCTGGCTTGAGGAAGTAGCATTCCTTGGGCACATGGTGTCAAAACATGGAGTGTCTGTTGACCCGGCGAAGATTGAAGCAATAAAAAGTTGGGAGCAACCGAAGTTGGTGACCGAAGTACGTAGCTTTCTAGGCTTAGCTGGTTATTATCGAAGATACGTGGAAGGATTTTCTCGAATCGCTACTCCGTTAACTCAGCTGACTCATAAAGATACAAAATTTGTATGGAGCGAGGAATGTGAGAAGAGTTTCCAAGAACTCAAGAGGAGATTCATTTCGGCACCAGTTCTGACAATACCGTCTAGTTTGGATGGATTTGTTATCAACAGCGATGCTTCGGTCAAATGGTTAGGATGTGTTCTCATGTAACATGGGAAAGTCATAGCCTATGCCTCGCGACAACTCAAAGAATATGAGAGGAATTATCCTACTCATGATCTAGAGTTGGCAGCAGTTGTTTTCGCGTTGAAGATCTGGAGACACTACCTGTATGGGGAGAAAGTGGAGATCTATACAGATCATAAAAGCCTCAAATATTTCTTCACCCAAAAGGTACTCAACATGCGGCAACGACGTTGGCTCGAGTTATTGAAAGATTACGACCATACCATCCAATACTATCCTGGAAAAGCAAACGTGGTAGCTGACGCATTGAGTAGAAGATCATATGCGGGTACAAGTGTAATGTTGTTAACACAAAGGCCCATTTTGTATGACTTGCAAAGGATGGAGATAGAGATAAAGGCTCCAATGCACTTGCGTGATGATATCAAGCATACGAGTAGAATCGACTTTAATCGATAAAGTTAAAGCTGCTCAAGCTACGGACATGGAGTTGATGCGTATGAAGAAGAAAGTGCAAGAAGGTGTTATTCCAGAAGAAAGAATCGATGAAGAAGGAATACTTCGAGTCAACTCCAGACTTTGTGTTCCTAACGATTCTGACTTGAAGCATAGAATCATGATGGAGGCACATAATACACCGTTTGCAATCCATCTTGGGAGTACCAAAATATATCATGATCTTCGACATACATTTTGGTGGAGCAATATGAAGAGAGAGATCGCGAAGTTTATCTCGAGGTGTTTAACTTGTCAACGTGTAAAGGTGGAGCATCAAGTGCCAAAGGGTCCATTGCAACCACTTAAGATTCCGAAATGGAAGTGGGAACACATTACTATGGATTTCGTTACAGGTCTTCCCAAGGTTTCTCAAGGCATAGATGCGATTTGGGTTATTGTTGATAGATTAACAAAGTCTGCTCATTTCTTGCCTATACGGGTGACTTATTCCCATGAATGTCTTGCTAGTATGTACGTAAATGAGATTGCGAGATTGCATGGCATGCCAGTATTCATAGTTTCGGATCGTGACCCAAGATTCACTTCAAGATTTTGGGTTAGCTTGCAGAAAGCTATGGGCACGGATTTACGATTCAGTTCGGCATACCATCCTTAAACGGACAGACAATCAGAGAGGACTATTCAAACTCTTGAAGATCTATTAAGACTTTATGTCCTAGATTTCAAAGGGAGTTGGGATAAGTACCTACCATTGGTGGAATTCTCCTACAACAACAGTTATCAGGCAAGTATAGGTGTGGCTCCATTCGAGGCATTATATGGATGAAAGTGTCGCTCTCCAGTATATTGGGATGAGGTGGGAGAAGCAACGTTGTTGGGACCAGAGTTGGTACGAATGACTACAGAGAAGATCCAAACGATTTGACAATGTATACAAATGGCACAGGATCGACAAAAGAGTTATGCGGATCTTCATCGAAAGGATGTGGAATTTGACATTGGGGATCATTTATTGTTACGTATTGCTCAATGGAAGGGAGTTTCAAGATTCGGGAAGAGAGGAAAGCTCAATCCACGATTTATTGGTCCATTTTAGATTCTTGACCGAGTAAGAAATGTGGCCTATAGACTCGCGTTACCTCCAAGCATGTCTCGTGTTCATAACGTTTTTCACATATCTGTGCTTTGTAAATATGTGAAGGACCCGAACCACATTATTGAGTTAGAAGCAGACGAGATAGCTGATGATTTAACGTACGAGGAGGTAGCTGTCAAGATCTTGGATAGAAAGGAGCATGTCCTACTCACAAAGGTCATACCACAAGTCAAAGTTTTGTGGAGGACCCATGCTATTGAGGAAATGACCTGGGAGTTGAAAACGGAAATGAAAGCGAGGTATCCTCACCTTTTCGAAACACCAGGTACGTACGTCAATTTCGAGGACGAAATTTCATAAGGAGGGGAGGTTGTAAGACCCCAACTTATTATAAATGAAATTGAATTTTTCTATTTATTATTTTGAAAGAGTAAGGGTTGAATTGATTAATGTGGTTAGTTATGGGTAAAATGCGCAAATATTTTAAATAAGCAAATGGTTATAAAATATTCATTATTGTCGGAGAATATTCATTTGGTCGTGGAATATTCTTACTGTCGGGGAATATTCGTACGACAACGCAGCCTTGTGTGGGCCCCATAACGAAAAGCGATTGGATGAAGAAAATGACAAGTATAAGTTGTTTATAAATAACGACGTAGTTATTCTCAGATTATCTTGTTGGAATACCCGGTGGTTAAAACACGAAGAATACGCGTTGTTGCAAGAAGATGATACGCAGTATTGCACCAATTATTGATTCTTACGTGAAGGCACTACTCAATAATTGTTACGATAATTACTTGCTCAATATTTTATTTTATTGATTCAATAATTGCTACATTGATATTTTATATTATTGTTGTTTTAATAATTGTCACTACACAATATTTCCCATTATCAAATCAATGATTCATATTATTTTAATAATATTACTAGATAACATTATTGGCAATACCTAGAAAGTTCTGTCTAAGAAGAGGTTTGGTCACCAAATTGCATGCCAGTAAGGAGAAATCCTTATTGGGAAGCCCCCTCTTTCCAGGGAACGGCCTGGTTGTCATTATTGTGATTCTGTAATATTATTTGTGAATAAGTAATTATTGATTTATATGATAAGGAAAATATTTATTTATGTGGATATAAATGGAGGAATTTTTAGAAAAATGACAATTGTTAAAAATTGATATTTTATCTTTTCTGAAAAAATAATTTATTATTATATTATAATAATATAATAATGGTGATATTTTTACAATGAATGTGGGATATATGAATAAAAGAGGAGGAAGAATATTTTTGTTATTAAAAATATTTAACACATGTTTTGTGTGTTAGTGGGCCCCATTTCTTGACTGGAATTTGATTATAGCCTGCAAAATCGTCCGTATGTGGATTTCGGTCAATTTCTGTTTGGAATTTGGAAAAACTTAAACTAACAATTTAGACATATATACAATTTATTACTAATCCCAATTTTTATAATTTTAGAAATATATTTTGTTAGTTTCTAGTAGGCACAATAGTTATCTAGAAGGGGGGGGGGGGTTGAATAGATATTTAAAAAATCTTTTCATTTTAAACTTGTTATTTAATGATGATTAAAACTTATCAGAATTTATGTTTGTTTTAATCTTTCTTGCAAAGTAGTGGAGTTATGAGAGTGAGGCAGTTATAACAGTTATGGCAGATATAGCAGTTATAGTATGAATGTAAAAGACACAGTCGTTTTAAGTGGTTCAGAGCACTTAAAGCTCCTAGTCCATTCTTCTACTCAACAAGTAGGAAATCCACTAAGGATGTCATTTACAACTTCTGAATCACACAGATTCCTTCTAGACCAGCAGTCTAGGAACTTCTTAGTTCACTCTTGAACTCTCCAAGTCCATCAGAGTTGGTTCTCTTGTTGTTCACTTAGAACTCTTCAAGTCCAGCAGACTTGGTACTCTTCTTCAGTTGATTGATAGATGTTGAGTTCTTGATGGTTGCTACTCAGTTGCTGTTTAAGTACTTGTTCGAAAGAATAGAGTAGCTGAGCAAGCTTTGCAATTTCTCAGATCGTAGAGTTGAGCTTTGAGATTTGTTCACGTTGTTTGATCAATGCTTGCTTATCTTTTACTCATCTGCTTAATTTGCATATATGTGATCTTTAAAACTATCCGTTGGATCCATCCGTTGAAGCATTAAATGCATTTAACTTTTCTGTTCTTTGATGGAGACACATTTTACACATCTTCCGAATCGCATTCGCCCACCGACACTTTGCAGATCGCTTTCTCACTTAACACCTGAAAAGGTGTTTTCCCCCCTTACCAATGGTACTTTCCTTAGCTTCTTTAACACGCTTCTTTGTAGTATACTAAGGATATTTCTTATGACTTTGGGACTGGTGAGTACTGCAGCGTTTAGAATCCATTCCTCTTTTGTTGGAACCTATCTCCACATAAATTATGAGGCTCGACGTTTTCTGACACAAGAAAGATGATACTCTACGATTCAGATCATGGTGACTTGTCGCCTTGGTGCATGGTCTGATGCTATCAGACGAGAGCACTACGATTTCTCTAAAGTCTTTGCACACTACGATCTTTGCTTGCTTGAGTTGTAAACTCTACGTTTTCGAGAGCACACTACGATCGTTGAGTTAGCTCGGTAAACGTTGAGACCACTTTACGATTTTCGAAGAGGCCCTTCAAGGTAGGCACACTACGATCTTTGAAGCTCTACGTTTCTGCCTTGACTTCTGCAATGTTGATCAAATTTATACACTGACTTCTTCGAAGCCTATATATTACATCTCAAGATCAACCTAACAGCTTTGATCTTTCTATTTATACATTCTATGAAAGAATGATACACGTTAAGAGCTTAGATCAGCCTAACAAATTTGATCTATCATTAAGTCCTTGTACATATCTTACTTGAAGGACTTTACAACTAATCATGAGCATGCATTCTCCCAACAATCTCCCCCTATTTGATGTTGACATAACTAAGGAGATTTGTTGTCATGATTATTAGTGTCTAGATGCATTTGCAAGAAATTTAAACATGACTTAGTATTTCAGTGAGCAGCTGAAATTTCTAGAGAATAAGCATGAATTTATTGATGTTCAAGAAATATTGCAGTTTAGCTTTACATCAATAAGAATTTAAAGTTTCAACTTATCTCTATTTCTTTGACCTTTTCCTTGGAGGATTAGCATACTCCTCAGCCCTTCTTTTCCTACTAGCTTCATCCCTTCTAGCTAACTTTTCCAGCTCACTTGGACTTATTATCGGGTTGTGATCATGCCTATTCATGAATGCTGGATCTCCAATTGGCATTCTTAGACCTGTGGTGGTCATATTTGGTGAGCTAGTAGTTGGCCCTTGACTTCTTAAAGGCTGAGCCATCAAGACTTCCTGCTGATCAGATCGTTGAGTCTGATTGCTTGATCGTGGAGTCTGTTGGTGGAACTGTCTTGCAGGAGGGCTTCGTGAAAATAGTCCTCTTCTCCTTTCTTGGTTTCCTTGACCTCCTCTGCCTCTGCCATGATCTCCTTGCGCTCCTTGAACTCCTTTCCCTTTATTCTCCCCCTTTATGTCGGCATCAAGGGTTCTAATGTCTGCAGAAAGTCGATTTACTCCTTGGACAAGCTTGTTTAGTTGGATTTGTGTCTGAGCAATGTCCTCTCGACTTTCCTTGATCTGGATTTCAGATCTAGCTTCTTTGTTTCGGAGGGCAGTGAGAACAATGTCAGTCTGTTGTTCTTGATTCACATAAGCTTTTTGGAATTCTTTGACTGAAGCTTTCAGGTTTATGATGTTCTCCAGCATGAACTTATTTTGGACTTCTTGATTTTTATGCATTTCAAGAACAACCTCTCTTTGCTTGGTAGCTATTTGGAAATGAATCTCATCTATGTCCTTCATGCTTTGAAGAATTTCTTGGATAATTTCCCTCAGCTTCTTTGTAAGCTCAGCATTTAGAGTGCCAGGATATTATTTGCAGCATTGATCATTTGATACAGCCGGAGATGAATGAGGTCTGAGTGAGTGTCCAGGCTTTCTTCAATGTTCTTGACCATGTCCTTGGACACTTCTTTCAAGTCATCTTTTGTGGGCAGATTTGGAAGAGTATCATTGGTTTGAGGATTGTTGAATGGAGGGGATCTTTTTTGGGATTTATCTTGTAGGGAGTAGAGAGCAAGATCAAGACTAAAATAGTCATTGGAGGAGGAGGATGGTATGTCTGATGGAGGGGCCTGAGTTTCTATGTTTGGAATATGTGGCTCTACGATTTCTATTTGGGACTTTACGATGGGACTAGAGTCAAGGAACGTAGAGTTGGTGGTTTGTGGTGTTAGGTTTGTAATATTCTTGAACGCAATCAAATTGCACAAAATAAGCAGAAACGTGTAAAAATCAGAGTTTAAAATTTTACAAACCATATACCCGGATCATCCTTTATGCACAATTATTAATTAAACGAAAAGATATGAAGAACAAGAATCATACCCTTGAAGATTCGAGCTTTCTCAGGTACAAGTTCACCTCCAATCCTTTTCGCGTTCAACTTGAATCCACCGGGTTTGGTTCCTTCTTTTGATCAACGTTAGCCACCCAAGTGTTTGGCCTCTAGAGGTGATCCACCAAGGAAGAAAAAAGATCCAAGAAGATGGGTGTTTGGCAAAACCTTAGTTTTTTCTATCTCTCTCGTAAAAAAGCGTATTTCTCAACCGTTGGAATTACGTATATTGATATCTCGATATAAGACTCATCTTATAAAGATATCGCTTAACCTTCTAATCTAATTAAAAAATAGGGTATTATTTAATTAATTAAATTCTTTTAATTAATTAAGCTCCCTAATCTTATTAGGGATTATTAATTAAACTCTTTTAATTAATTTAACCTCCTAATCTTATTAGGAATATATGAGAGTACTTTTATTAATTAATTTCCAAACTCCTTTAGGAATTAAATAATAATAATAGTAATAATAATAATAAGACTCCTCTTATTAATTTATATTTAATATTTTCAAAATATTAAATAATAAATATTAAGCTATTTAATTTATTCTATCACCATAGATTAAATTAAATATACTTAACTTATTATTACGATTATGCCATTAACTTCTTAAATAATTATTCTTTCTTTTATCAGGTGACCCTTTAGGATCTCCATATTAAACCCATGTGAATAAATCAATTATAACAATTATAATCTTATTTAAATAAATAAATTAAATTATTAATTTATTTAAATAAATAATATTTATTCTACACTAGGGATAAGCCTCCCTAATGATCAACGACTTTCCGGATAATATAGATTTCAACATTAATCATAAAAAGAACCTTTGAGTAAATAGTTACCGCATAATTCAATCCTTCCACCATCTGATGTCCCAATTAAATATAAGACACTAATTATGTCAAGTCTTATTTTATTTAATTATATGTATTTCGATCCTTAAATGCACAATTCCAAATAATACAAATTAGAAACTCCTTTCTAATTTCATTACTATATTAACCAAGGACTCTTTGGGTTGTCATTTATCGAATCACATAGGACATTTCTCTTCTTTTACTAGAAATGGTAGATTCTTTATTGATCATACATTATCTCCATGTATAACTTATTATACCCAAGCATACCCTTTGATATACCCTAAGGGTCTTAAGGAATAAGTCAAAGTATAATTCATCATACACAAGATACTATAATGATCTCAAGTCCAAGGATCACTTGTCAGACTATCCTCACTACAGAATTCCTATTAATGACATAAGTAAAACTCCATTAGGTATTCCTTAGCGAGCCACGCTCAAAGGAACTTATTCTCTAATAAGCACCTACATACTTGTTTTAGTGTCTCCACACAAATGATCATGAGATCAATCATCTTCATCCAATGAGCAAGCAACGTATGTACCAATCTATCCGGATTCACAAATCCACAATTTAGTAATCTAACGATTGGGAACTATTTTAGTTTTAAGCTTTCTAAGAATTTAGATCTCATTAGAATGATCATCATCATTATTCTAAAAGCATTGCTTAAAACTATGGGTTTATCACATATTATAAAACAACATCATGTAGATAATTAAAAGCTTTTAATAAATTAATACTTTTTATTAATAAATGAATAAGATTGTTACAAAGTATATGCTTTATCATCAAACATGATTGGCTTGTGTGCATACTACTTTCATGTGGGAGCAAAATAAAGTTGACTGCATTTGGTTTCTCAGTTACAGAATTTTGGGATTCTACAACTGGAAATTGATTTAGTGGATGAAGTATCATTTCCCACCATCGTGGGAATTCATAAAAATAGCTATATGAGGATGATGGTAAGTGATTAACTCTGAAGAGGTTTGGGATAGACAGTACCTCAAGTTTATCCTTTGAGGAAGAGTTGTTGGTAAGCAATTTCTTGGCAAAGTTGAATTTCCCCGAAAATTCATGAGCCAATACTGAGATGGCTGGATAGTCTTGAAGCTCCAGGACATGTGATCCCAAGAGTTTAGGATTTGGGCTTGATGATATGGCATCATGGATAGGTATGAGAACATCTGATTGTAGAGATAGCTTCTATACCCATCTCTGCCCACACCAGTGATCTGGAGGTCATCATCATCTTCTTCCTCTTCTCTGTCGTCGTTGGAGGACTTCATTATCTCAATGGGCTCTTGATGATCTTTTACTGGTTCCTCTTCATTTCTGGCAGGAACATCTTCTTCTGCCATGGAGATATCTTGAGGCTCCCTCTCAACTTGATCATCTTCTTGTAGGCTCATAAGCTCCCCCTTAATTGGAGCACCTTCTTGAGCTTCTGACATCTCCCCCTTAGCTGGCATCTCCCCCTTAGATGGTGTATTCTCTATCATGAGAATCTCAGGGATCTCCCCCTCAGCTGGAGCACTGTTCTCTTGGGCAACCATGCTCTTATTTTTCCTTCTTGAGCACTTTTTTATTCTCAAGAATGTACTTCTTGACCAGCTTTCTACTTGATTTACTAGGCTTAGCCACAGCTTTAGAACTTTCTTGAACCTCAGTGTTGTCCTGTTCAACAACCACTATGCTTGAAGCAGTTACTTCCTTACCTGCCATGCTTGGTCTTGTCTCTACGAACAGTAGAGACTCTACGATTGAGGTGACTGATGGCCTTTTGGACTTATGACCAACTTTGTTCTTCTTCAGGATCTAAGATATGGTAGCCTGATCCTCATCTGTTTCATCTTGCTGCTACTTTCTTCTTAGCATCCTTAGAGTCTCTATATCAGAGGACTCTACAGGTATATCAGTGGTAGATCCTTGAGGCTCTTCTAACAGTCTAGCCTTTAGCTTCCTCTTGCCCTTGCTCTTTCTGGTAAGGACGGAGGGTTCTTCTTTGTTGGTTTCTTCTTCTTCTTCGATCTCCCGGACCACAAACATGTTTCCTGGAAGGCCTGAGTCCTTCAGATCCCTAGTTCTTCCACTGGACTCGGTCATCATTCGAACATACTCAGCTGGGTTCCTCTTCCAATTTTCAAACAATTTCTGGGTCATTCGTCTATTTGGGTTGATAGCTTCTCCTTCTTCATCCCCAATTTTGTTACCCAGGGCTGATTGTAGAATGATACTTATGAATCGCCCGTATAACATCTTCTGAGGGCTTTTTGACTTCTTTGAGTTGACGAGCCACTTACCAATCCAATCGAGCAATAGGGCTCTATAGTTGAGTTGTATTCCATAACTCATGGCAGTCATGAGCCTAAGTTGAACTTCATTCACAGAGTCGTGACCTGAGCTCTTGCAGTATATACATTTCCCAACTATATCGGCTAGAAATTCATACCTCTGTGGGAACTCCTTCTTTTTGTACCCTTTCACGCGGAGTTTCTTGTGATGCATTCTTCTGAGTCCCTCTTGGAAGTCTACGCTATCTAAGAATGGATGCCCTTCATTTTTGAGACCTAGGGCGAGGTTGATGTCTTCGGCCTTCAATTTGATTACCACATCCCTTACTCTCGTAGTGATGATGTCATTTTCAAATACTCCATTCCTGTAGAACTCTTTCACTAACATTGGATAAATCAATGTATCTATGCTCAAGGCTTCTTCGAGACCTGCCTTTTTCAGTAAGGCCAAAGTCTTGTGGAACTTGGGTTGAATTGTTTTGAACTCATCAAAACAGAGTTTGTAGCCTGAGATAACACTGGATGCCGCCATTGATTTTGTAGTTGGAAGTGAGATATGAAAGAACTTTCTTCTGATTTAGGGTTTCTGCTTTTAGAGAGGATGAGAGATATAATCTTTCGAACTTCTGATTTCAAAAAAATATGATTTCAATTTATATTTGCAACTTTCCTCTCTCCTTTTTCTTAGTGGGATAGGTGTCGTTTTTAGCTTGGCTCTACGATTTTTACTGATAGGGATTGTACTGGTTTGCCCTTGGCTCCTGCAGAGCTGAAGTGTCCTTAGGGAGGACTACGATCGTTGAGGTAGTTTTGTGATCGTTGAGTGCTTTGCATTTGTCGAGTCTGATCTACAATCGTCGAGTCTTTCCAGCATTCGTCATGTCTGTTCTATGATGTCGAGTCTGTCCAGCATTCGTCGTGTCTGTTCTACGATCGTCGAGTATGACCGGATCCTTGTGATGAGCTTTTGACATAGCATTCTTTTAAGGTAACTCAGGAAGGGCCAACCTCTTGGAGTGAGTCAAGGGTTAGGTTTGTTCCTGAGGTGCTTATCAAAGAGATTGCTATGTGTTGAAGGTTATCATCATAGGATGCACTCTTGCTTTGTTGATGGGACTTTTGTCATCATTGAGTCTGCTCTACGATGGTTGAGTCTTTGCTACGATCGTTGAGGTGGTTTTGCCTCTTTAGCTCTACGATCGTGGACTTCCCTTGATCATGTCTATGATTTTAAGTTCAGCCTTTGTATCTGTTATGGTTAGCACAATATAGAGCATATATTTTATGGTTATAGATTTAGCATGCCTAGTTCACTTATTAACTTATTAAATCTGGATTCATCTAGAGGTTTTGTAAAGACATCAGCAAGTTGACTTTCAGTAGGGATATATTGTAAAGATATAGTTCCATTCTGTACATGATCCCTAATGAAGTGATACCTTATCTCTATATGCTTAGTCCTAGAATACATGACAGGATTATGAGTTATTGCTATGGCACTTGTGTTATCACAATGAATGGGAATAGATTTGAAATCAAACCCATAGCCAGCTAGCTGATTTTTCATCCATAGGATCTGAGCACAGCAGCTGCCAGCATCAATGTATTCAGCTTCTGCGGTTGAGGTAGACACTGAGTTTTTCTTTTTGCTAAACCAGGACACAAGTCTGTTTCCTAGCAATTGACATGTGCCACTGGTACTCTTTCTATCTATTTTTCATCCTGCAAAATTAGCATATGTGTATCCTGTTAGTTCAAATGAGGATTCCTTAGGGTACCAAAGCCCCAAGTAAGGTGTACCCTTGAGATACCTGAAGATCCTCTTTACAGTAGATAAATGTGACTCTTTAGGGTTAGCCTGAAATCTAGCACATATGCATGTTGCAAACATTATGTCCGGTCTCTCGCGCGGTTAGATATAAAGAGAAACCTATCATACCTCCGTATTGAGTTATATCAATACTTTTACCATTTTCATCTTTGTCGAGCTTGGTTGCGGGGAGCAATTGGTGTTTTTATGGGAGAGGTGATTAGTGCCATACTTCTTGAGTAAAGTCTTTGATGTACTTGGCTTGGTTTATGAAAATTCCTTCATCACCGCTTTTACTTGTAGTCGAGGAAGAAATTCACTCACCCATCATACTCATTTAAAACTTGCTCTGCATCAGCTTAGAGAATCTCTTGCATAACTTTTCGTCAGTAGAACCAAAAATAATATCATTAACATATATTTGAACTAATAAGACTTTGTCTTTATGCTTTCTAAGAAACAGTGTGGTATCTACTCTACCTCTAGTGAACCCATTTTCAATTAAGAAGTTAGTTAGTGTTTCATACCATGCTCTAGGTGCTTGTTTAAGACCATATAAGGCTTTGTCTAATCTATAAACATAATTGGAAAGAGATGATTGATGAAACACGGAGGTTGCTCTCTACATAGACTTCTTCTTGGAGTTCTCTATTTAGGAATGCACTTTTGACATCCATCCGAAAAGACTTTGAACTTCATGTGCAGCGTGAAAGCAAAAAAGATTCGATGGCTTCTAGTCCGCAACAGTGTGCAAATTTCTCATCATAGTCAATGCCTTCTTCTTGAGAGTAGCCCTTTGCCACTAATCTTGCCTTGTTCCTGGTTATAACTCCATCTTCATCCATTTTGTTTCTGAAGACACACTTGGTTCCAATGACAGGATGACTCTTTGGTCTTGGTACCAATCTCCATACTTTGCTTCGTTCAAATTGGTTAAGTTCTTCCTGCATGGCTTCTATCCAACTAGAGTCTTCCATAGCGTCCTCTATCTTCTTTGGTTCTATTTGAGATAGAAAGCTTAGATAAACGCATTCATTTTGAGTGGCAGCTCTCGTTTTGACTATAGCACTCGGATCTCCAATGATTAAATCGTGAGTGTGATCTCTGGCCTATCTATTACTGGTTGGGACATCTGTCCTGATGCCTTCTTGTCTTAAGTCTTCAAGTTCTATTTCTTCTTCTTGGTGTGGAGGTTCATTATCTTGCATAGACCTCTCTACGATCTCATTTTGTTGCTCAACGATTACACTCTCTGGCACTACGATCGTAGTGTTGGGCTCGACAATTTCATTCATAGTGTCTGCACTATCGGTCGTAGTGTCTTGAAGCATTGTGTTGTCTAAGTCTGTTTCATCAAATATGATATGGATTGAGACTTCAACGCTTAGTGTCTTCTTGTTGAACACTCTGTAGGCCTTACTGTCTGTGGCATATCCAAGAAAGATTCCTTCATCTAACTTGGGCTGAAATTTTGTCAGGTACTGCTTTCCATTGTTGAGAATGTAGCATGCACAGCCGAAAACATGAAAGTAGCTGACATTTGGCTTTCTTCCTTTCCACGGTTAAGTAGGCGCCTTCTTGATCATAGAGTGTATCGGTGATCTGCATTACGTGTAGTAGCATGCAAGGTGTTGACAACTTCGCCCTGAAGTATTCAGTGGATGATGATTTCTTTGTTAGTAGAGTTCTTCTAGCCTCTATCAAGGTTCTGTTCTTTCTTTCAGCTACTCCATTTTGTTGAGGAGTTCGTGGAGCTAAAAAGTTATGACTGATGCCATTGTCTGAGCAGAACTGGTCCATTTCTAAGAAGTCGAATTCTCTGCCATGATCACTCCTTATGGCCTTGATTTTCTCTCCTTTCTCGTTCATCATCAGTCTAAATATCTTGATTAATTGGGAGCTCGTTTCATCCTTTGAAGTTAGGAAGAATACCCATGTGAATCTAGTGTAGTCGTCGACTATAACTAGAGAGTATCTTTTTCCTCCAAGACTAGTTGTTGGGATTGGCCCAAATAGATCCATGTGAAGCAACTGCAGGGGCTTGTTGATAGAGTTGGCAGTTTTGCCCTTGAATGAGCTTCTAGTTTGCTTTCCAAACTGACAGGCATTGCATGGCATCTCTTTTATGAAGTTGAACTTAGGTAGGCCAGCAATGAGATCTTTTGATGCCAGTTTGGACATACTTTTGAAGTTTAAGTGCGACAACCGTCCTTGCCATAGCCAGCTCATTTCTTCAGATGCTTTTGCCAGAAAACATATTGTCTCGTCTGAGCTTAGTTGACCAAGATTCACTATGTAGACATTTCCTTCTCTTGTCCCGGTTAGCTTTACAGCAGATGTATTCAAATCTCTGACTTGACATTGGTTGTTGAGGAATGTTACTTGATGACCCTTGTCGCAGAGTTGACTGATGCTTAGAAAGTTGTGTTTGAGACCTTCCACATATGCTACTTTGCTAAATGATACTGCACCATTGCCAGTAGAGCCATATCCTCTTGTCTTGCGGTAGTTGTTGTCTCCAAAGATGACCGAGGGACCCTCCTTCTCTATGTAGTTAGATAGAAGAGCTTTGTTCCCGGTTATGTGCCTTGAGCATCCACTGTCCAGATACCATGTAGTGATCGTGGAGCTCTTTTCCTGTCAAAACATTGAACCTTCATTTTGGTACCCATATTTGCATGGGTCCTTCTTTGTTAGTGCCTTTGGGGACCCAAATCTGTTTAATCTTGGGTCTTACATGCATGGAATTATAATAACACTTGGCAGCCTTGTGACCATATTTATTGCATATAAAATATCTAGTATGATGCATGTATGTGTGTGTATGATGATTCATCCTCCATTTGGACTTGTGTGGTTCTTTAGTTGTCCTTCTGTTAAACTGATTCTCATTCTTCCACGTGTCCTTGGATTTCATAAATAGTGATGAGTGTTCCTTACCTCTACTGTACCTTCCCAGTTGATTCGTAGAGTTGGTCTTTGTGACAACCCCAAAATAGGTCCATTCCATCCAACCTATTCTGAGTCGCCAAATACATGGTACAGAAAATAACTACAATTTTATTACAACAATTGTCGTGCAAAATGCAACAACACATATGCTGTGATTTAGTTACAAATATATACCAACTGTGACTCTTATCCCAACCTTGGATAGCACGTCACAATGACACCTTACATAAAGGTATAGTCAAAAACTGTTTTAGAAATTAGAATCTTTGGAAAGTGCTCAAGAAAACCTTCGTACATGGGAGGCCATGCTTCTAGGTTATGATAGATATCATATGGCCACAGAATTATCCATGGTTGACCCAATAGACCCCAAAGAAAAACGAGAAGATTACTATCATATTCTTCTCAATGGTGAGTCTTTTCTTGACATATCATTATCTTCATTGTCTCTGATTGAGAATTATACTTCAAACAAACACCCAGATTATATAGGTAGTGCTCGTAAATATACTCAGCAAGTGGATGAGCACAACCCTGTCTTATGATGACACGAGGTTGTATGTCATTAGACATCTTGTATGATAGTGACAAAACACTCTTCCAACGTTGGGTTTGCCTCACCCTAGTTGATTCACCAAATATAACTACTAAATGATGACCACCGTTCTATTCCCCTGTTACCCCCGCTCGACCCAGCTACACTCTTATTACCTGAAAGGAATTGTGAAACAGAAGGGTGAGCACAACTAGCCCAGTAAAGAATATCATGACTAAAGATAATTAAATTATCAATAGCCTTCATCAATAATAAATCAAAGATTTAGAACATATGGTAGATGATAAAAATTTCAACCATAGTTGCAGCGGAACGAGCAATCCATTAGAAGAGTCAAATAGACCATAAAGTCTATTATCTTCTCTATGTTAAAAATCCACCAACAATGTTTTATCCCTGTAACATCAATCAACAATTCTGGTCCACAATCATATGAATAACTCATAATCATAATTGTGATTCTAAATTTCTCTTCGCATCCAGGACGAAGATAATTTTCATCACATGTCTTTACCTGAAACATCAAAGATCATGGTTATACCAAATCACCATTCCTGTTTATAATCATACTAATAATTTCATCTTTGCACTACGGTCAAAGATATTCATTAACAGACCATCTTTGCACTACAGGCCAAAGATATTCAACAACAGGTCATCTTTGCACTACGGGCCAAAGATATTCATCAACAATTCATCTTTTTACTACTGGGCCAAAGATATTCCTCAACAGATTCATATTTTGCACTCTCAGGCCAAATATATTCATCAATAGTTCATATTTGCACTACTGGCCAAATATATTAATATCTCGAAAGAAATATATAATCATTTCTTGAATTTATATAAACAATTATAACCATGTTGATCATTTCACCTTTGCACTTAAGCTAAAGATATTCAATTATAAATTCAATGGTCATGATCATACCAGTCAACAATTCAATTTTGCACTACTGGCCAAAGAGAACTCATAGTCATGATCATACTAAAAATCTACCCATCTTTACACTCAAGTCAAAGAGAAATATCATCATTAGGGTTATAAAAATGTTATATATTATAATAAAAATAATATGATCAACATATAGTTTTAATCTCAAGAGTAATATTCATAAATCAACTATAATTTGGTTAGAAAAAAAAACCAATTTTGTCATGAATAGTAACTCATGAATAGTAACCCATGAATAGTAACTTAGTAATAGTAATAACTATGAATAGTAATCTCGTGAATAGTAACTCATGAATAGTAAACCCGACACAAAAAAAGTAGAAATTTCACAATAAAATCCATACCAATATTTCGGTATAATGATATTGAAATAACATTTCTTAAACTTATAAATAATTTATTTTAATTGTTTACACTTTACTAAATAATGCATTTAATCATTCTAAAATGCCAAACTCATAAGATTTCATCACCAATAACCAAAACCCTCATCAAAATCTGCATATAACTCATGTATGATTCTCAAGCCATAAAATCATATTTTCCAATTTTCTTACTTCACATAACATATTTAATTCCTTTACTCATAACTAGACCATTTTCATAAAAAATACCAAATCAGTTCCAAAAATATTTCTTTTCTGGGATTTAGCAGAATATAGTCCCATATTGAACATATATTTTTCTCAGAATTTTTAAAATTCATTTACTATTTTTTTTATGGCCAAAACCGCCGAATATTTAGACATTTATCACAAATTGTACTTTTATCTAAAAATTCCAAAATTCACAGAGTACACTGATATTATATAGATGTACTCCCAATAAAAATTTTATCAATTTTGGAGTTAACCACAAGGAGTTATAAGCGGTTACTTTTAAAATAGTCTTTTCTCATAAAATTCACAACTCTTAATCTATATATCCAAAAATCGCCATTTTTGGACACAATCAAGAAAACTCATCAAATTATCATTTCAAAATTTTCCAGAATTTTTGAAGGTCGAAAAAGTACTGAATGAAAAACATAATAACCCTTCAAATCCACTTACCTCAAAAAAGCGATTTACATTTGGAATATCGGATGAAAGCTCAAGGAAACTTGTACCAAAAAGCAACTCTCAAAGTATTTAAATACTCACAAAAATATGCTCAACAATATTGAGAGAGAAAACTTATGTTTACGGTGTGATTTTCAATTCTAACTTAAGCACGTATTTAAAGGAAAATCTTTAGAATCATGAAATGAGACTAAATTAATAAAATATTAATATATCTTCTTCCTCATTCTACGCCCACTCTTCTTTGAAAAATCTGAAAGCGATACCAACATTGAAATCAATTCAAAGACATGGTTTGAAAAGTAAAAGTGGGTCCCACCCATAATTTTAATAAAATCATTTTATTTTCCGAAACTTCAACAATTCATAGAAAATAGTCATTTTATCAAAAAATACTGAATTTTATGTCCATTACTCTTTTCAAAATCGAATTCTCTACAACTTTGTAGCTTTGAGTTTTCCAAAGTCCAAACCAAAATATCTCAAATCCACAAACGGATAATTTTAATACCTCCATAGATAAAATCTTGATAAAACACCTTAGCATTAATTCTTTCATTTTATCCACATAAAAATAAATATATCCATCATTTATATCCACATAAAAAAATATTTTCTTATCATATAAATCAATAATTAATTATTCACAAATAATATTACGAATCACAATAATGACAACCAGTAGGTTCAGAAAGAGGGGCTTTCAGATAAGATTTTCTCCTTCTTCAAGCGCAATTAGGTGACCAAACCTCTCCTTGATGAACTTTCTAGACATTGCCAATAATGCTATCTAATAATATTATTCCAAATAATATGAATTATTGATCCGATAATGGAGATGATGTGCGCAAATGACAATTATTGAGCAACAATAATAATATAAAATATCAACGCAAACAATTATTGAATCAATAAAATAAAATATTAAGCGAAGAATTAATGTAACAATTATTGAGTAGTGCCTTCTTACGTAAGATCAATAATTCAAAATACTCGTAAAACCGCGGTATCTTCTGCAAACACACGCGTATTCTTGATTTTTAACCAACGGGTATTCCAACAAGTGTAATTGGTAATAACTACGTCGTTATTTATAAAAACTCAATTTTTGTCGCTTTTCTTCATCCGGCGGTTATTCGTTATGGGGCCCTAAAATGGCTACGCCAAGTGCATTTAATTTTCTCCCGACGAAAAGAATATTCCACGACCAAACGAATATTCCCCGATAATTGAATATTTTATAACCACTTGCGTATTTTGAAAAAATTTATATCTCACCCTTAACTTTAAACTTTTATCAATTTAATCATTTACTGAATTGTAATTATAAGAAAAATTGAATACTTTTATTTCATAAAATTTGGGGTCTTATAGTCTTGCTTGACTCTACGATTTTTCGAGGTTGGTGAGTAGAGGTTAGGTTACTCTTCTCTTTTATGAATCCCAGGCCAGCATGAGATCCTTTACTCCTTTGAGTATGAATGGAGACAGTAGGACAAGGTTGAACTTGTTCTTCCTTCTGTGAGGATTTCACAAAGGTAATGCTTCTACTAAAACTTGAGGCATTACTAGTGCTAGTTTCCTTTGTCTTTTCCACACATGGCTCTGAAATGGATTCTCCAAAGCCTAAGCCTGTTTTATCGAATGTACTTCTCTGGCTAGAGAGCAGGGATTCCATGAATGATGAGGATTTATTCCATGCAGAGATAGTCTTTTCTAGTTGTGACGACCCCAAAATAGGTCCATTCCATCCAACCCATTCTGAGTCGCCAAATACATGGTACAGAAACAACTACAACTTTATTATCACAACAATAAAACTGTGAGTTTAAATACAAATATTATCTTCTAGACAATATTTATACTCAAATAAATCCTCATCACATTTATTGATACATTATTTTACAATAATGGTGAGGACTACTAAACAACTCTCTCTAGAACCTTCATTCCATACCTCGACTAGTACTCGCTACATTCTCGCCTCCCGAGAAGAAAAATGGAACAACAAGGAAAAGGGTGAGCTCAACTAGCCCAAGAAGAATGTTATGACTAAGATAATATACAACAAATTATCGTTAGTCTCCAACAGGAAAAACTGATAGAATACAATAGACAACAAGTTTCGGATCAATATTCGCAATGAAATAATAATTCATAGAAGAGTTACGTAGAGAATGAAATCTACTATAATCTATGAATTCAACAAATTCATCATCAATATTTTATCCTCAGAACATCAATCAATATTCTTCTCAAATCAAATATTCATCTTTGCACTAAAGGCCAAAGATATTCATCAATCGGTCATATTCATCTCAACACTGCTCATCTTTGCACTCTAGGCCAAAGATATTCATCGATCCATGTTCATTTAAATGTTCATTTAAACACTGCTCATCTTTGCACTACTTCGGCCAAAGATATTCTTCAGAATCATTCATCTTTGCACTACAGCCAAAGATATTCAATAATATCATCATTTAAGACCGAGGATGATGAAAATATTTTTAAAGAACGAATCCAAAGGAAACAAAATGACAAGGATTAAGGATTAAGGATTCAGTAGTTTGTTTTATCCATGTCCAACAATACCTCAAAAATAATAATCATAGTGGTGTAAAATTCAAGAATGATCAAAACATGGATACAATCAAAGCTAGTATCCGTAATAGATATTTTGACTTAAAAGAAGAAATTTTATTTTTGATGAATAGTACCAGATACGTGAATAGTGTCAGATATCGTGAATAGTCTGCCGATACGTGAATAGTAACTCCGACACCAAAAGATAGAAATTCCACAAAAAAAATATTTTCACGCTTCTTGAATAGTACTCGTGAATAGTAATCGTGAATAGTAACTCATGAATAGTAACTCGTGAATAGTAACTCATGAATAGTAACCCCTACATGAAAAAGTTCCAAATTTGATAAAACTTCAGATCAATATTTCAAAGATAATGATATCAAGAAATAATATCATTACAAAAAAAATAATATCCCTTACCTCAAAGAATCAAGATTTCTAAGGAAGGAAAGGCTCAAGATGATGCCGAATGAAACTTGTACTAAAAAAAGAAACTCAAAAGTATCTAAATACTCACAAAATACGCCAATAATATAGAGAGAGAAAGAGAGAAAACTTTGTTTCTCGTGTGATTTTCAATTCTAACTTAGCCTCTATTTATAGAAAATGTTAGCCCACCAAGCAGACTTGACTGCTACCGATGGCTTTACCTCGCTACTATTGCCACCCACCACATTTGAAATAAAATTCAGCACATTTCTTCACCAACCACAAGTGGGGCCCACTCAATTCTAGAATTTTCCACCAAAATCAATTATAACCCTAATTTCCTAATCGGACATCTCTTAAAATTCATAAACAAATCATTCGTGCATTTTTAATTGGTTCAAAATTTGTGGACATATACTCAACTTATGTATGTATAACATACCCAAAAATTACCACAATCCAACGGTTTGGATTAAAAATTATAACCCCATAATATATCTCAAAAACCCGATTTAATTTTTAATACCTCCAATCCGGTAAAATCCGATAAAACACCTCAACAATAATTCCTTCATTAATAACCACATAAATAAATCCATCATTTATATTCATATAAAATAAATATTTCCTTATCATATGAATCAATAATTAATTATTCACAAATAATATTACGTAATCACATTTATGACAACCAGTGTCGCTCCTCAGAAAGAGGGGCTTTCCAATAAGGATCTCTCCTTCATCGGCGCCGCAATTAGGTGACCAAACCTCTCCTTAGATGTAACTTTCTAGACATTGCCAATAATGTTATCTAATAATATTATTCAAATAATATGAATTATCGATCCGATAATGGGAAATATCAGTGCGAAGGACAATTATCAAAACAATAATAATATAAAATATCAACGCAAAGAATTATCAATCAATAAAATAAAATATCGAATAAGAATTCATCGTGAAAATTATTGAGTAATGCCTTCACGTAAGGATCAATAATTCAACAATACTGCATAATACCGTGCATACTGCGCTTATCGCGGCAACCACGCCAGACATCGTATTTTAACCAATTTGTATTCCAATGCCTCTTAACTGTAATAACTACGCCAATTATTTATAACCACCCAAACTTTGTCGCTTTCCTCATCCAATCGCTTTCCATTATGGGGCACACACATGGTCGCATGTATTGCATGCAATATTCCCCGACAAAGATTTAATATTCCACGACCAAACGAATATTCCCCGACAAAAAATGAATATTTTATAACCACTTGCTTATTTTGAAATATTTATGATTTAACCCTTAACTATCCACATTAATCAAATCAACCTTTACTATTTCAAAATAATAAATAAAGGAAATTCTTTTTATTTAAAAAAATTCGGTCTTACAACCTCCCTCCTTATGAAATTTCGTCTCGAAATTGACGACGACGATACTGGTGTTTCAAAAGGTGAGGATACCTCGCTTTCATTTCCGCTTTCCAATTCCTGTGTCATTTCCTCTATAGCATGATTCCTCCACAAAACTTTAACTTGTGGTATAACCTTTCATGCAGTAGACATGCTCCTTCCTATCCAAAATCTTGACAGTACCTCCTCATACGCTTAGTCTCTTCGCTATCTCGTCCCTGGTTCTAACTCAATAACGTGATTCGGTTCTTTCACATATTTACGAAGCATGAGATATGAAACACATTATGAACACGAGACATACTTTGAGGTAACGCAAGTCTATAGGCTACATTTCCTACTCTACAAGAATTTGAAATGGACCAATAAATCGTGGATCGAGCTTTCCTCTCTTTCCCAAATCTTGTAACTCCTTCCATGGAGCAACTCGTAATAATACATGATCCCCTACATTAAATTCCACGCCCTTTCGATGAAGATCCGCATAACTCTTTTGTCGATCTTGTGCCATTTGTATACGCTTGTCGAATCATTTGGATCTTTTCTAGAGTCATATCGTATTAACTCGGTCCCAACAATGTTGCTTCACCCACCTCATCCCAACATATTGAGAACGACATTTTCGTCCATATAATGCTTTGAATGGAACCATGCCTATATTTGTTTAATAACTATTGTTGTATGAGAATTCCACCAATGGCAAGTACTTATCCCAACTTCCTTTGAAATCTAGGACACGTAGTTTTAATATATCTTCAAGAGTTTGAGTAGTCCTTTCTCGATTGCCCATCCGCTTTGGGGATGGTATGCCAAACTAAATCAAAACTGCGTGCTCATAGCTTTTTGCAAGCTAACCCAAAATCTTGAAGTGAATCTTGGGTCACGATCTAAAACTATGGATACAGGCATGCCATGCAATCTCACAAACTCATTTACGTATATACTGAGAAAAAGACGTTTAAGGAATAAGTCTCTCATATCGGCAAGAAATGAAATGAGCAGATTTGTTAATCTATCAACAATAACCCAAATAAGATTGATGCCTTGAGAAACCGTAGGAAGACCCGTAATTAAATCTATGGTAATGTGTTCCCACTTCCATTCCGAAATCTCAAGTGGTTGCAACGGACCCTTAGGTACTAGATGCTCCGCCTTTTACACGCCGACAAGTTAAACACATCGAGATAAACTTTGCAATCTCTCTCTTCATATTGTTCCACCAAAATGTATGTCAAGATCACGATACATTTTATTACTTCCGTGATGGATTGCAAATGGTGTATCGTGTGCCCTCCATCATAATCTTGTTCTTCAAATCGTAGTCGTTAGAACACAAAGTCTAGAGTGGACTCAAGTATTCCTTCTTCATCAATTCTCGCTTAGGAATAGCTCCTTCTTGTACTTTCTTCTTCATACGCATCACCTCCGGCCTTGGGTGGTTGAGCAACTTAAACTTTATCGATTAAAGTTGATTATACTCAGATATTATCACGCGGGTACCTAGAGTTTTCATCTCCATCTCTATTATTTGTAAATTATACTGAAATTAGTCTTTGATAATATCTTACTCAGATTGTATACTATCTTCTACTCAACACGCCACCTACCACGCTCGCTTTTTCCAGATGGCATGGTCGTAACACGTATCTTAAATGAGTCTCCTCTCGAGTTCTTCAAGCTCTTCCCACATTCCTCGCTCCATTCGAATTTTGTATCTCTACGAAGTTAGCTACGTTAATGGTATAGCGATTCGAGAATATCCTTCAACGAATCTCCGATAATAACCAACTAAGCCTGAAAACTACGCATTTCGATTATCGACTTTAGGTTGTTCTCAACTCGCGACTCATATCCCAACCTTGATAAGACGTCACAATGACACCTATCGCTTTACTATCGCATCTAATACGACGCCCCTTACAGAGAGTCTCGCTTTTCAATTCCACAAAGGAAGTCACAAGATAAAGGCTCAGTACCAAATTTATAGTTGAATTTTTAACTCCTCAAGTTCAATAGAGCCATTCGATATGAGATTTTAGAAATGAGTTTTGTACCGGGTTCAAAGTCGATACAAAATTTAATATCGCTTTTGGGAGTAAGCCAATAAATTCTTCAGAAATACGCCAGAAAAATCAATAACAACAAGAATATTATTCAAATCGACGTGTTTTTATTCAAATCCATAACATGGACTAAGAAAACTTGACATCCGTAATAAACGAATGACTTCATGGCTTGATATGAAAATGTTTGACTACAATGGTTTGATTGCTTTGAGTTCAATAACAAAGTTGCTTAGAATATGAAAACTAACAACCTTATAAAAGCAATCAATTTGGCATGATGAGTAGTTAACCAATCAACCTTAAAATCACATCAAAAGCAAATATCTCTATAGAAATAAGGTTAATGTAATGTGATAGTGCCAACCTCAATCAAGCAAGATTTTTAAACAACGGATGTAATGAAAGTTTCTCCTAACTGAGTTTCCATAAATAGGTCAAAGTCTAATTTCTCCGTAGTCAAGTTCAAACGCTGAGCGCAAGCAAGAGAGATAAAAGAATGGGTAGAACCCAGATTCAGTAAGGTATAAACATCGCAAGAATTTATAATTAACTAACCTGCGCTAACTTCGCTCGTTCCTCGATTTTGACCGGCCACGACAAAACGCTCTTCCAGAATCGCTGACTTTGACTTTTCTCGACATCCTTTTGAGTCACCATTCTCACGGATCGGTTTCGATATCGTATAACTCGAAAGCGATATGTCCTTCTTTTCCACAATTATAGCATACCTTAAACTGTTGTAAGCGCTTGATGATATGTCCCTCTTTCCGCATTTTGTAACATACGACCGGTGGTCGCTCTCCTCCCTTAAAACTAGTTGCATCGGCGCCGACGCCTTCAAATGGTCGTTGTTGAATCTCCTCTTTTAAAATCTCCTCCCGACTCGCTTCTTCTATTTTCACGGCCACGATTACCACCGTAGTGGTTACCGCCTTTCGTCCGTATTCTTCTTTCTCCACCGGTTATCGTTATTCGATGATCGCTATCTTCTAGATGATCCTCGTTATGGTCCCTCATTTGAACGTATTTCGTTATCTCGCCTAACAATCGAGCCTCGCTGACAACATCCGGAATAGAGAGAAAATTTATGAGAAATGAGATACGACGTATGCCGGTTTCAAACCTCTCGTAAACATCCGCCATAATGCGCTCTCATTCTCCACCAAATGAGGTGCAACTCGATAACTCCGCGAAACTTCGCCTCATCGGGACACCGCCATGTTATTCTCGCTTCAGTCTAATAAACTCCACTTCCTTCATACGACGAATACTTTCGTGGAAGTACTTGTCATTGAATCTGCTTCAAAATGCTCTCCCACGACATCCGAAAATACGGATGGGTACGCTTCACGATTCTCTACCAAGAATCCGCCTCGCCACTTAACATAAAAAGTAGCGAATGGAACCTTCGTTCTCCGCATCCCCAAGACATCGAATATCTTGGTAATTTGTTTGACCCATGTTTCCGCCATGATCGGATCGGCTTTCCTTAAATTCTTGTGGTCCCAACTCTTTGAACTTCTTGGTGTGACCAACCACCGTGAATTGCTATCATCTCCTCCTCAGATTTTGAACACGAGTCTCCTCGTCTGATTTTGCATGAACTGCAAAAAAGCTTCTAAACATCCCCTCGCTCATCATCCGCTTTCAATGGTGTTATTCACAGAGGTATATTGCCAACCACTGTCAGACGCTCTCCTCGTTGGTAAAAGTACAGCATCTCCACTGGGCCTCATTTACACCACTATTAATATTCTCAATCGACATTCTCAATTATCATCTATAAAACAAGGGTTAATTAAGGAAATCAATCACATAATATCCCTATATACCGACCAACTAACAAATAAGCTTAGGTAGGACACACTAGCAAAGGATTTACTCGCCTCTCCCTCCTAGTTCTATTCCCCGATCTCCGCCAGAGATCATATCCCTAAGCTCGATATTAACCGTGACGACCCCAAAATAGGTCCATTCCATCCAACCCATTCTCGAGTCGCCAAATACATGGTATGTAAAACAACTACAACTTTATTATCACAACAATAAAATCAGAGTTTAAATACAAATATTATCTTCTGCATAATATTTATACTCAAATAAATCCTCATCACATTTATTGATACATTATTTTACAATAATGGTGAGGACTACTAAACAACTCTCTCTAGAACCTTCATTCCATACCTCCTCGACTAGTACTCGCTACATTCTCGCCTCCCGAGAAGAAAATGGAACAACAAGGAAAAGGGTGAGCTCAACTAGCCCAAGAAAGAATGTTACGACTAAGATAATATACAACAAATTATCGTTAGTCTCCAACAGGAAAAATCGATGAGAATACAATAGATAACAAGTTTCGATCAATATTCGCAATGGAAATAATAATTCATGTAAGAGTTACGTAGAGAATGAAATCTACTATAATCTATGAATTTAATAAACCATCATCAATATTTTATCCTCAGAACATCAATCAATATTCATCTCAAATCAAATATTCATCTTTTGCACTACAGCCAAAGATATTCATCAATCTGGCCATTCATCATCAATCACTAAAGGCCAAAGTTCATCTCAACACATTTAAACACTGCTCATCTTTGCACTAAAAGTGCCAAAGATATTCATCACCAATGCATGTTCATTTAAACACCGCTCATCTTTGCACTACAGCCAAAGATATTCTTCGAAATCATTCATCTTTGCACTACAGCCAAAGATATTCAATAATATCATCATTTAAGACCGAGGATGATGAAAAATATTTTAAAAGAACGAATCCAAAGGAAACAAAATGACAAGGATTAAGGATTAAGGATTCGTAGTTTGTTTTATCCATGTCCAACAATACCTCAAAAATAATCATAGTGGTGTAAAATTCAAGAATGATCAAAACATGGATACAATCAAAGCTAGTATCCGTAATAGATATTTTGACGAAAAGAAGAAATTTTATTTTTCGATGAATAGTGCCAGATATCGTGAATAAAGTCAGATACGTGAATAAAGGCCGATACGCGAATAGTAATCTCACACCAAAAGATAGAAATTCCACAAAAAACATTTTCACGCTTCTTGCTAATAGTACTCGTGAATAAGAACTCGTGAATAAGAACTCATGAATAGTAACTCGTGAATAAGAACTCATGAATAGTAACCCCGATACATGAAAAAGTTCCAAATTTGATAAAAACTTCAGATCAATATTTCAAAGATAATGATATCAAGAAATAATATCATTACAAAAAAAATAATATCCCTTACCTCAAAGAATCAAGAAGATTTCAAGGAAAGGCTCAAGTGATGTTTGAATGAAACTTGTAACCAACAAAGAACTCTCAAAGTATCTAAATACTCACAAAATACGCCAATAATATAGAGAGAGAAAGAGAGAAAACTTTGTTTCGTGTGTGATTTTCAATTCTAACTTAGCCCTCTATTTATAGAAAAATGTTAGCCTACCCAAGCAGACTTGACCTCACTACCGATGGCTTTTACTCGCTACTATTGCCACCCACCACATTTGAAATAAAATTCAGCACATTTTTTCACCAACCACAAGTGGGGCCCACTCAATTCTAGAATTTTCCACCAAAATCAATTATAACCCTAATTTCCTAATCGACACCTCTTAAAATTCATAACAAATCATTCGCATGCATTTTTAATCTGCTCAAAATTTGTGGACATATACTCAACTTATGTATGTATAACATACCCAAAATTACCACAATCCAACTATTTGATTAAAAATTATAACCCCCAAAATATATCTCAAAACCCCGATTTAATTTTTAATACCTCCAATCTGATAAAATATCGATAAAACACCTCAACAATAATTCCTTCATTAATAACCACATAAATAAATCCATCATTTATATTCATATAAATAAATATTTCCTTATCATATGAATCAATAATTAATTATTCACAAATAATATTACGTAATCACATTTATGACAACCAGTCGCTCCTCAGAGTAGGGGCTTTCCAATAAGGATCTCTCTTATCATCGCGCAATTAGGTGACCAAACCTCTCCTTAGATGTAACTTTCTAGACATTGCCAATAATGTTATCTAATAATATTATTCAAATAATATGAATTATTGATCCGATAATGGGAAATATCATCGGCAAAGGACAATTATCAAACAATAATAATATAAAAAATATCAACGCAAAGAATTATCAAATCAATAAAATAAAATATCGAATAAGAATTCATCGTGAAAATTATTGAGTAATGCCTTCTTACGTAAGGATCAATAATTCAACAATATCTGCAATACCGTAAATGCATCATACTGCAATACCACCGGCATTCCAATATTCCAGCATAACAACTCGCAAGTTATTTAAACCACCCACTCATCCAATCGCTTTCCAGACATCGTATTTTCCACGACAACCAACGGAATATTTCCAATGCGTATTTAACCCTTAACTATCTTAATCAAATCAATATTTCAAAATAACTAAAGCCAAATTCTTTTTTTATTTAAAAAAAATTTGAGGTCACACTAGTTCCTCAATTTTAGAGGTTGCTTTTCATCCAATCGCTCAAGCATGGGCTCAGATTAGTACTGGGGTCGCTTCAAGCTATTCTTGAATTTAATATTCCTCTCTTGAAGAAGTGAGTGATCTTTAGACAAAACTTTAATATTCCACAATTTATTATGCCAAACGAATATTCCCCACATCGGGTGAGTTGAAGTCAAAACCTCATGAATATTTTATAACCACTTTGCATGTTTTTGGCCATTATTAAGCCATTCTCCGTATATTTCATTGATTTCCAAATTCCTACTATTTGTTGCCTTTGTATTCCACATTTGCATGTGTTTTCTTCTTTAGTTCTTCTCTTGAGGTAATCAAATCAACATTAATCAAATCAACTTATTTTCAAAATAATAAATAAAGGAAATTCTCCCACTTGCTTTCGGTAGGGCTCTCATGAAATTTATGATCGAGATCTTTGTTAGGATAGATCTTCCCATATGCTTCGTAGAGAAGTTGAGCGAGCGTTGAATCTCTATAGTTGTTGAACTGTCATCTCGCGATTCTTTGACTCCTCTTATATGAAGGGTTTGGCATCTCACTTGCTTACTAGGTGTCATGAGAGATTGTTTGTTTTTGTTGAGATAGATCTTCCATATGCGGTTCGTGCATGATCAACAATGCTTCCCAAACCTCCTTAGTCGCTTTTCTTTGGTGACAACATTTTCAAGAGATTGATTTCTCGACTCTTCTTCAAGGATTGGAATGATCAACATGTTCCCAAACCTCCTTAGTTTTTTGTCAATTTTCAAATGATCGTCTCTCGATTGGAACAGGATGTCTTGGCCTTTTTGTCAAGTTCTTCTTCTTAACCTTCCATTTCTTTAACTCGATTTGTATCGGATCGGTGGTTGGTGCAAGCTTCATTGGAATATAGGCCCCATTTTGAACGGTCTCAAATAGATTTTCAACTATTGAGTCCATGTAAGCTTGCATGCTGACCTTCCAGTTTGCAAATTTATCCTTGTTGCACATTGGTGGCTTCTTTGCCTCCTCCAGATTCTAGATTAAGCACTGCATACGTGTGCCATTGGATCTACTAAATCTTGTAAGCTGTATAATAGATCATGCTCTGATACCAATTGTTAGTTCCTAGTAGGCACAATAGTTATCTTGAAGGGGGGGTTGAATAGATATTTAAAAAATCTTTTCGTTTTAAACTTGTTAGTTAATGATGATTAAAACTTAGCGGAATTTATGTTTGTTTTAATCTCTCTTGCAAAGTAGTGGATTTATGAGAGTGAGGCAGTTATAACAGTTATGGCAGATATAACAGTTATAGTATGAATATAAAAGACACAATCGTTTTAAGTGGTTCAGAGTACTTAAAGCTCCTAGTCCACTCTACTACTCAACGAGTAGGAAATCCACTAAGGATGTCTTTTACAACTTCTAAATCACACAGATTCCTTCTGACGGTGAGCTCAGAACTTCTTAGTTCACTCTTGAACTCTTCAAGTCCAAAGAGACTTGGTTCTCTTCAGATTCACTTAGAACTCTTCAAGTCCAATGAGACTTGGTACTCTTCTTCATTGATTGATAGATGTTGAGTTCTTGATGGTTGCTTTTCTCGATTCTTTGTTTAAGCACTTGTTCAAAAGAACTGAGTAGCTGAGCAAGCTTTGCAATTTCTCAGATCGTAGAGTTGAGCTTTGAGAGTTGTTCACGTTGTTTGTTCAATGCTTGCTTATCTTTTACTCATCTGCTTGATTTGCATATATGTGATCTTTAAAACTATCCGTTCGATCCATCCGTTGAAGCATTAAATGCATTTAACTTTTCATTTTTTGATGGAGACATTTACGCACATCTTCCTAAAATGCATTACATTGCCCATCGACCTTTAATCTAACGCTTTCTCACCTAACACCGAAAAGTGCTTTCTCCCTTACCAATGGTACTTTCCTTAGCTTCTTCAACACGCTTCTTTGTAGCATACTAAGGATATTTCTTATGACTTTGGACCGGTGAGTAGTCTTTGATTTAGAATCCATTCCTCTTTTATTGGAACCTATCTCCACACAAATTATGAGGCTCGACATTTTCCGACCTGAAGCGAGATGATACTTTACGATTCAGGATCATGGTGACTTGTCGCCTTGGTGCCTGGTCTGATGCTATCAGCCGAGAGCACTACGATTTCTCTGAAGTCTTTGCACACTACGATCTTTGCTTGCTTAAGTTGTAAACTCTACGTTTCTGAGAGCACACTACGATCATTGAGTTGGCTTGGCAAACGTTGAGACCACTCTACGATTTCCGAAGAGGCCCTTCAAGGCAGGCACACTACGATCTTTGAAGGTCTACGTTTCTGCCTTGACTTCTGCAATGTTGATCAGATTTATACACTGACTTCTTCGAAGCCTATCTATTACATCTCAAGATCAACCTAACAGCTTTGATCTTTCTATCTATACATTCTATGAAAGAATGATACACGATAAGAGCTTAGATCAACCTAACAAATTTGATCTATCACTAAGTCCTTGTACATATCTTACTTGAAGGACTTTACAACTAATCATGAGCATATACATTAAAACATCAAATCATAATATGCATTCTCCCAACATATTTATATATGCTTAATTATTAATTCTAGAAATAGTCAATTTGACTTAAAAAAAGTAAAAACTGAGTAATTAATTTGGGACGGAGTGAGTAAGTTGTATTAATATTATTATTGTTAGTAATAATTTTTTAAGAGATAATGTGACGCCCCCAAAATAGGTATACATCACCCATCTTGAGTCGCCAAATACATGGTACAAAATTCAAATACAACTTAATTATATAACAGTCGTGTAAAATACGACTAAACATATGCTGTGAGTTTTAATACAAATATTGTCATCTAGAGAGTATAAAAACTCAAAAAGAGTCCTCATTACAATTATTATCACACTATTTCACATAATAGTGAGGATTACTAATGCAAACATCTGGACCGTCACTCTGTTCCCCGACTAGTTCCAGCTACGTTCTTATTTCCTGAAGAGAACAATGAAAGCAAAAGGGTGAGCTCAACTAGCCCAGTAAGAAATATTATGACTAAGATAAAGCAGAATAAATTATCCTTAGTCTTCAATAGTGTTAAACTGATACAATATAACAAACATCAAGTTTAACTGCAGCGAAACAAGCAATCAATTAAAAGAGTCAAGTAGAAAATAAAATCTACGATCTTTTATGATTTAAAAGGTTTTTCATCACTTTTATCGCTAAGATTCAGCTTAATAAATAATCCACATCATCAAATCATCCCTGCATTACAGACCAAGGATATTCTTTAGTATCACGACCATGAATTATCCATGCACTACGCCGAAAGATAATCGTATTTTCATCAATCGGTCCCGATCATGCCATAAAATAATTCTTCTTTGCACCCTTGGCGAAAGAGAATCCATAGCCATAATCATACCAAAAGCATCCATCAATGCACTACGGCCGATGAGGACTTTTTTCACATCATTTGTAACATTACGGTCATGATTATCTTAGAATAATCCTCAGTCATAATCATACCAAGTCCATCTATGCACTCACAGGCCACGAGATGACTTTAAACATAATATAAACATGAGGATGATGACAATGACATAATAATTCAATAAAACAAGTTCAAGAATTAATTTATCTAGGAACCAATAACGTCCAAATTGTCAACATGATACTGCTTTGTGAAGTGAAATTCAAGAATGCTCAGAAGTATATTTCCATGAAAAGATACTGGATGAAGCATAAATATCAAGGATATTCTACTAATATCATGGAGTATAGAAGTCAAAACTTTAACCAATTTGTATAATAAAGAATGGAATAACAAAAGAAATCACCGTACGACGCGATGAATCGCCTGCAGACGGGTTATTCTAACGAATAATAAATAACGAAACCGGTTAAATCACGTAAAACGCGCAGACGGATGTTCCAACAAAATGATAAAGAATCGGAACCAGTCATGCGTAAAAGCACAGACGAGGTGTTCAATGAATGATAAAGAAGCGAATCATCAAGTCATGCGCCAGCACGCATGACAAGGTATTCCAACGAATAATAAATAATGGAACTGGTCGGCGTAATACATGCAAGCGCGAGATATTCAATGAGAATAATAAAGAATGGAATAACGAGAGAATTTCACCATGTATGCGGTACTTGCAGACAAAAAAAGTTATTCCAACATAATGATAAAGAATGGAATAACAGAAGAATTTCACCAAGTATAGAGTAGACCACGTATACATGTTATTCCAACAGAATAATAAAGAATGGAATAACAGAAGTTCTCTTCATGAATAAGAAAGAAAGAATACCCCTTACGAGTACAAAAAATAATATCCCTTACGAGTACAACAAATAATATCCCTTACGAGTACAACAAATAATATCCCTTACCTTTGAAAGAAGAGTATTCCGACTGGTAGGGCGATGATATACTTGAAGAAAACTTGCACTACGCTCAAAGCTTTCTTAAACTCTAAAGAAATACGCTCAAGATTATAGAAGAAGAACTCTCTCTATAGTTTCTCTCTCTAGAGTTTCAATTAATTAAGTAAGAAATAATGAAGGAATGAGCTTCTATTTATAGAAGAATGGATACGCATAGTAACTAATTCATGAAATTCATCCAGATTGATTTACTTTTAATCTGGACGGACCATATTTAAAAGCAAATTCTTTTAAATAAAATATAATATATTCTATTTATAATCTAATAAAATGAATAACTTTATAAAAGTATTACATTTTATATAAAAAGATTTTACTATGCAAAACACTATCGCAGCACTATCTTAACACTATACTGAGTGCACTTTATGCAATACTTTGCATAATAAAATATAATATATTCTATTTATATTCTAATAAAATAAATAACTTTATAAAATTATTTTATTTTATATAAAAAGATTTTACTATCTGAAACACTACGCATAATATAGAATATAATATATTCTATTTATAGTCTAATAAAACGAATAACTTTATAAAAGTATTTTGTTTTATATAAAAAGCTATTACTGCTTTTATTACATTAATAATACTAATAAAACAAAAGCGAGTGACTTATTACGTAAAGATCAATAATCAATACCAAGTTCTTATGCAACCAATGCGCATATTCTTCGTAATTTTACTACCGAGTAGTTCAACAGTATCAACGGTAAAACATCCGCTGTTATTTTCAATATTTTTGTCATTTTCTCAATCCGATAATAATTTTGTTGCGGGGTCCACCAATGATTGTGCCATTGTACGAATATTCTCCGACAAAAAGAATATTCTCCGACCAATTGAATATTATACAACAACTTGCATACTTTTCAAAATTTATAAATACTACCCACAACTATAACACTATTTCAAATCCACACCACAATATTCAAAAAAAAAATTCGAGAAAATTAAATCTTTATTCATAAAATCTGGGGTCTCACAATCTCTCCTACTTATGAAATTTCGCCCTCAAAATTTACGTACGTACCTGGTATGCCGAAGAGGTGAGGATACCTTGACTTTACTTCAAATTCTAACTCTTGAGGTATAACCTTTGAGCGTCGAATATGATCTTTCTTATCCAAGATGTTAACACGTATCTCCTCATATGTTAAATCTTCTACTATCTCTTCCGGTTCTAAATTAATAATGTGGTTCGGGTCGTCCACATATTTACGTAACATCGATACGTAAAAAAAACGTTCTGAATACGCAACATACTTGGCGGTAAAACGAGTCTATAGGCCACAGTTCCTACTTCATCGAGGATTTCAAATGGGCCAATTAAATCGAGGGTTGAGATTTTCTCTCTTCGTCGATTCTTGCTTCTAGAATAACGCCCTCTTGAACCATCTTCTTCACATTCATCAGCTCTGAGTATGTAGCTTGAGCGGCTTTAACTTTATCGATTAAAGTCGATTCTAATCGTATAATCGTTATCTTCACGTGGGTTAGTATATTCGTACTTGTAACCGCATACGATCTTCTACTCAATGCGTCAGCTACCACGTTTGCACTTCTACGATGATATTGCATGGTACGATCATAATCTTCAACAGCTCGAGCCAACGTCTTTGGTGGATGTTACGTTCGTTTTAAGTAAAGAAATATTTGAGGGTTTTAGAAATGGGTTTTGTCTTTGATCATTCAATACAAAATTCGATTTCACGCTCTAGGGGTAGGCTAAAAAGTCTTCAAGAATACGTCAGGAAATTTATTAACAATAGAAATATCATTCAAAACTGTGACCCTCATCCAAGACTTGGATAGTACGTCACATTGATACCTATCAACTTGCCATCGTCATTCACGACGCCGCCTACAGAAAGTCTGGCTTCGGTGCATTCCACATAAGGAAGTCAACAACGAAAAGACCGGGGCTCTTTACTTATGGCTTGATATAACAATGATTGACTTTAGTGGTTTGGTTTCTTGAATTCTCATAACATGTTGGTTAGGAATATGAAAGCTAAAAACCTTACGAAAAGCATGATGAGTAGTTAACCAATCGATTCCTAAAATCGCATCAAAGGCAAGTATTTTCAAAGAGATAAGATTGACAAGTAACGTGAAAGTGTCAATTTAAATTAAACAAGATTTATAAATAATGAATGTAATGAAGGTTTCTCCCAACTAAGTTTCAACAGATAAATCAAAATCTAACTTCTTCGGAGTTAAATTCAAACATTGAACACAACTAGGTGAAATAAAAGAGTGAGTAGAACAAATATCTAACACGATATAGACTTCGCAAGACTTTATGATTAACTTACACGTGATAATTTTATTCAGGTTCCTCGTCAAAAAAAACGCTCTCTCTTAAACTACCGGCTTTGGCTTGTCTGAGACATCCTTTGGCATCACTATCCCAGCTGGACTTGACTTCACTATACGACAAAATCGAGCTAGGTGACCTTTTCTTCCACAATTAAAACACGCTTTGGATTGCTGCGTACAGTTTGGATGGATGTGTCCCTCATGTCCTCATTTGAAATATACGACCGATGGTCGTTCTTCATCCTTCGAACCGGGTGCTGGTGCAGCTGTCTTTCCATCATTATTGAACCTTCTCTTCTTGAAATTTCCACTTCTATTATCTTGGCCATGATTACCACCGAAGTGGTTACCATTCTTGGCATGACAGTTTCCCCCACGATGGTTATCATTGTTCCGATGGCCGTTGCCACCGGTATGATTATTATCGTGTTGTTGCTCGTTACCTTTTGGTTGTGTTGACTCATTATCGCACTCCAATAACTGAGCCCTATTCACAACATCTGAACAAAGTTTGTGAGAAATGAGGTATTGACGTATATTGGGTTTTAAACCTCTTAGAAACATTCGCGTCATTCGCTCCTTCATTATCGACCAAATGGGATGCAAACCGGGATAACTCGCAAAGTTAGCCTCGTCTTTGCGACACGATCATATTTTTTTGCTCGACTTGATGAATTCTACCTCCTTCATGTGATTGAATACTTTCGGAAAAGTACTTGTCGTTGAACAATTCTTGGAACTTCTCCTAAGACATCTTGAGTCGTCAGTCATTTGGGTACATTTCTGATTTCCACTAGTAATCTTTTCTTCACGCAACATAAAGGTGGCAAGGGAACCTTTTGCTCCTCGGAGCATCCCAAGACATCAAATATCTTGGTGATCTTCTTTAACCACGTCTCTGCCTTAAGTGGTTCTGGCTTTCCCAAAAACTCCGGTGGTCTTAGCTCCTTGAACTACTTAGCGGTGACCAGCCGTGGGTTGCCATCGTTTCTACCTGCATTTTGAATAGAACCGCTCTACGATGATGTTGCATAAATTGCATAAAGCCTCTGAACATTCCGTCATTCATCATTTGGTCAGTGTTGTTGTTTGCATGAGGATTGTCGCCTTCCTGATGCACATTCTCCTGATTATTGATATGTGGAGACTCAACGGTCTCATGTGCTCCATTGATATTCTCAACATTCTCGAATGTCATTTTCAGATACTGTCATAAAACAAGGGTTAGTTATCATATCACATATTATCCCTATACTCTGACCGACCAATTAAATACCAAATAAACTTAGGTAGGTCATACTAGCGAAGGAATTCCCCATCTCTCCTCCTAGTTCTTGTCTCACATCACACCCCGGGATCATATCCCTAAGCTTTAATACCAAAACTGTGACGCCCCCAAAATAGGTATATATCACCCATCTTGAGTCGCCAAATACATGGTACAAAAATTCAAATACAACTTAATTATACAACAGGTCTTGTAAAATAAAACTAAACATATCTTTGTGAGTTTTAATACAAATATTGTCATCTAGAGAGTATAAAAACTCAAAAGGAGTCCTCATTACAATTATTATCACACTATTTCACGTAATAGTGAGGACTACTAATGCAAACATCCGGACCAGTTACTCGTTCCCCGACTAGTCCCATTCACGTTCTCATTTCTTGAAGAGAACAATGAAAGCAAAAGGGTGAGCTCAACTAGCCCAAAGAAGAAATATTATGACTAAGATAAAGCGAATAAATTATCCTTAGTCTTCAATAGTGTTAAACCGATACAATATAACAAACATCAAGTTTAATCTGCGGTAACAAGCAATCCATTAAAAGAGTCAAGTAGAAAATAAAATCTACTATCTTTTATGATTTAAAAAGTTTTCATCACTTTTATCGGCGAGACTCGAATTAATAAATAATCCACATCATCAAATCATCCTCGCACTACGGCCAAGGATATTCTTTAAGTATCACGACCACGAATTATCCATGCACTACACGCCCAAAGATAATCGTGTTTTTCATCAACTGGTCTGATCATACCATAAAACAATTCATCTTTGCACCTTGTCAAGAGAATCCATAGCCATAATCATACGAAAAAGCATCCATCAATGCACTACGGGCAATGAGGACTTTTTCCACATCATTTGTAACATTACGGTTAATGATTATACCGAATAATCCTTATCATAATCATACCAAGTCCATCTACGCACTACTGAGCCACGTAGATGACTTTCAACATAATATAAACATGAGGATGATGACAATGACATAATAATTCAATAAAACAAGTTCAAGAATTAATTTATCTAGGAACCAATAACGTCCAAATTGTCAACATGATACTGCTTTGTGGAGTAAAATTCAAGAATGCTCAGAAGAATATTTTCATGAAAAGATCTTTGGATGAAGCGCAAATATCAAGGATATTCTACTAATTTCATGGAGTATAGAAGTCAAAACTTTAACCAACCGAGTATAATAAAGAATGGAATAACAAAAGAAATCACCACGCATGCGATGATAGACCGCACTTGCATGTTATTCCAATGAATAATAAATAACGAAACCAAAGTCAAATGCGTAAAAGCGCGCATGTGGATATTACAGCAGAATAATAAATAATAGAACACGGTCAGGCGTAATACGCACCGGCAAGTGATATTCCAATAGAATAATAAAGAATGGAATAATGAAGAAGAATTCCACCATGTATGCAGATTGCGCCAAACAGTTATTCCAACATAATGATAAAAATGGAATAACGTAAGAATTTCACCAAGTATAGGGTGAAATCACAGTATACGAGTTATTCCAACAGAATAATAAAGAATGGAATAACGAAGTTCTCTTCATGAATAAGAAAGAAAGAATATCACTTACGAAAGTACAACAAATAATATCCCTTATGAGTACAACAAATAATATCCCTTACACGTACATAAATAATATCTCTTACTGAGTACAATAAATAATATCCCTTACCTTTGAAAGAAGAGTATTCACCGAAACTTGTAGGGCGATGATATACTCGAAGAAAACTTGCACTACGCCAAAAAGCTTTCTTAAACACTAAAGAAATACGCCAAGATTATAGAAGAAGAACTCTCTATAGTTTCTCTCTACTCTGAGAGTTTCAATGAATTCATAAGAAATAATGAAAGAATGAGCTT